>MKEJ01000127.1:0-11276 GCA_001753735.1 Embelia ribes
AAGAATTGCCAAATTTTAGCAGTGGTTTTCTTAAACAAATTTCCACCGCACATAGCAGAAATAGTTTGTTTAAGAATAGGACTTAAAGATGTATGGAAGAATTTAATAAGCCACCACTTATCGAAACCATGATGTGGGCATAATCTTAAGAGATCTTTAAAATGCTCTCATGATTGATAAAACTCTTCAGATAGGGAGGAAATAAACAGAGAAATTTTCTTTTGAAAGCGAAGAGTTTGATGGTGAGGGAAGTATTTGTTGAGAAAGATGGTTTGCATCTCTTCCCAAGTGGCAATAGATTGCAGAGGAAGAGAATTAAGCCACTGTCGGGCCTTATTTTTCAAGGCGAGTGGAAAAAGATGCAGGCATATGATATCCTCATATACTCCTTCGTCGCCGAAGGTGGAACAAATTTGAACATAGTCATTTATGAAATCATATGCACTTTCAGATTCAAACCCATTAAATTCTGGCACACTACGGATCATGCCAGGTTTACACTTAAAATTGCCTTGTGCTTCCCGAAAAATGATACATGAGACTGCACCCTTCTTTGGAGGATGTAGCACTTGCTTGGCAAGTAAGTCCATTGGGTTTATAAGAGGATGAGTATATTGATTATATTGCGGAAGATTATTATACTGCAGAGGATTTTGATACTGCGAATGCGGAGGATTATTGTATTGCGGAGGAATTAGGGGAGGGGCTTGTTGAGTCGCCAAAAATGCTTGGTATATAGTCCATTGCTGCAAATTTAAGTTAACAATATGCCATGAGTTTTGAAAGCCAGGGCGAGGGCCATTATCCTCATTGAGATCAAGATTACCTTAGGGAAGGTTACCTTGGTTGTTGTTACCATTTGGATTGTTTAGCGCTGCAGCTTCCACTGGTAGGAGCTGTAACTGATTGTTTCAGTCTTCAATCACAAGGGTCGATGGATTCGAGTCGGTCTTGGTTTCCAAGAGCCACTTTTGCAATCTAGTAACCGGTGAAATTTTGGGATTCCACTACTTACTAAGTGCAGGAAAAGAAGGGAAAGAATAAAAAAATGTGAAAACAAATGCGATTCATCAAAATTTTCGGCATTCCATTTGAGGAGTCTTCGGCAACGGTGCCAAAAAACTTGACTGCTCCTTAAACGTGCAGATTTAGAACCTAACAAGCATACTAAGAACTGTTTAGTTTTATCTCAGTAAGTACTAAGTATCGAATTAAAGGACTCCTATTGATCCCATAAATACTTAATATCAGTCTAACACGCAATTTAGTTTTTATGATTTTTAATCCAATCCATGTAATTTGCTACATTAAACTACTCCTAAACTTCTTGGGTTGTTTGATTTGATCTTGAACTAACTAACTAAACTAAACTAATGGCAATTTAAAAATAATTGAACACACGAGATAAGTACGAATTATCTATAATAATTAATTTTTTTCCTGTACGAGGAATCCAATTATTTAACTTCTTCTCCCTAATTGACCTAAATAATGAGCTCCAAAAGATTTTTAATTTAGAAAATCACTGATGTGTATCGATCTGGTTTACTTTAACCTAGTGTGTTATCGGGTGATTGCTAGACACCATAATTATGATTAGGCAATTTTTAAGGGATTCAAATAAGTTAAAAACCCTAAATTTTAAACTAATTTAATTTTTAGATTAAGTTTATAAAAACATACTCATCAATTAGTGTTAGTTTAAATCCATTAAATCATCTTCATACCCTAGACAAGAAAAGAACCCTAGCCTAGCATATTTACGATCAACATAGCAATGACTGAATAGCAATCCATAATCAAAAGATATAAACCAATAATAATGATAATCAATTATAATTAAAGCAATAATAAACGAATCTAAATTACGAAAACTAATGATCACTCTTCTACTAAGCAAATAAAGCAACTAACTATATGTGAAAATAATAATAAAAGATGAAAAAACTAAATAATAAAAGAACAGCTCACAAAATTTAATTGAAAGATTGAATCTCCACCAAAAACAAAGAAAAAGTATAGAATGAAAAACTAGCTCTAAACAACAGGGTTAACCCCCTTTATAATATTTAAAAACTGCTTATTTCGGAGTTACCTTATTTGTATATATCTAAAACTTCCTAAAACTGTATTTATCTATTGTAGAATAAGTTTCTATTTCGGAAGCAGTTAGATCGATCAACTGCTATTGGATCGATCAATTTGAAGTTTTGGACCGATCCAAGTGCACTTATTTTCGGTCTCCACACGTAATTAGTCTGTCATTATCTTTTTTATTGATTTGTCATTCATCCTTCATTGTTCAACTTATATGTCATCATTAGTTCACTGACAGTCCTTGTGTCTCAAAGTTCTTCTTAGTCTTGGTCCTTATAATTATTAATACCTTTAAGTCCACAGTTCGGTTCATCATATGATTGTCTGGTCAACAGTTCTTCAGAAATCACTATTTAGTGCACGTCCTTTATCACCATCCGATTTATTATTCATTTTCTACAATAATGTATTTGTTTAGGTTTTTCTTCTTTGTTCTTTTACTCTTCTATTGTCATCAACAAGTATTACTTTAATTATATCATTTTCACAATTATTCCTTCTTATGCGCCAAGTGCCCTACTTCTTCAAGGAATGTCCACTTTTCTAGGAGTTGTACCCCGATAGTTCTCATTTTACACGTTTTATTAACATCTTGCTATTATGTTCTCGTATTATATAATGTTAATTATTAATTGAAATGAAAATTATGTTTAAGTGTGGATTATAACCCACATATCAAAGGGTACTAAATTTACTAGAAAGATGTCCTAGTCGTACCTGGGTTGCTTTCAGAAAATTGTCAAAAGGCCATTATTCATGAATGTGAAGTCACCACAGTTGTAAAGACACGAGTTCTCCACTTTCCAAAGGGCAAAAAAGGCTCAATGTTGAAAATTGTCTACATTCGAGTCATTTTCTAATTCTCTCACAAAGAATCGGTCAACTAATGGGATTAACAATCGACTGATTTGTTTTGTTCACAGAAAAACTTAAGTTTTCATGAGGTATTTAAAGAGTGTTATATAATTTAAGGCCTCGGGAGTTATTGGAAGGTTAAAGTATCTACATGTAGGTCCATTCCTTCAAGATTTTTCTTCACATCTTTCACGCATCGAGGATGATGAGGTTCTTTGGCCGAATTAGCTTACGAAATCAACATTTGAGGTTGTTAAGTTCACGCCCAGGGCTAGTCTCGTAACACCTCCAGCATTTCTCAAGATTTTTTATGCCAGAAGGGATTTAGAGCTGGAAATTGAGCACATACAAATCAAATTTTAAATCTGCTTGTCAATATTAGTCGACTGATGTCGGCCACTAGTCGACTGATTGGTTTTGTCTCAGTCAAAAACACAAGTTTTTAAGGCTTAGAGTGATAGTATTACCTCTAATTTGCCAAGAAGAGATCAGAAAAAGTCCAAAACCCGCACATACACCATCATTTCTTCAACTCCATTTGCTATATTAGCATCATTTCTTGCCAAACTACAATAAAATTGATCATTGATCACAATTATGTGATTTTTAATCCTCTTTAAACCCTTATTTGTGATTAAACATCAAGGAAACTCAAATTTCAAAGGAGAAGAAGAGCAATATACTTACCACTACGAGTCTATGAGGCTTCACATCCGTCGCACGGTCTTCAGGAGGGCTCTGAAAGCTCAAAAGGACAAAGGGTTTGGCTAAAAGGTCCAATATTTCTCTCTCCCTCTCTCTATGCTGGTATTCTAAATAGAAAATATGTGAAATTCGTGGTTGTATAGAAGTAGTAACAGATGTAAGAAACTGTGACACGTGTTGGACACTTGGCAAAAATTTTGATTGGACATCTATCGGTCGATTGATTGTTAACTGTCGATTAAAATGATCCAATATGTCGATTATTTGCCTTGATTTCTCAAATAGGTGCAGTTTTTGGGTTGTTACACATAAAGTACATTTAATGAGTACGTAAATAAATTGCTTATTTTAACTATCTATTAAATAAGAAAACTTGCCTATAATATGAAACAAACAAAAAATAAAATATGGAAGCTAAATTTTTTGGTGTTTTTTACTTTCTAATTTTATTATTTTGGCTATTATTGCACCCTTGGTGATTTTATTATTATTTTTAATTCCTTACTCTTTTCAATCTTTTTCTGAAATAAGTTTTGAAGTGCTAGTATAGTAGATTAAGATGGAACCAGAATTATGAGCACATTATATTTTTTTTCAAAATTAGAACACATTGGTATAAATTTCCCAATATTCATAATGTTGCGGCTCTAATTGATATCACCATATAGCCTATTGTTCGGTTTGATGTGTGGAAATTTAACAAGCATGTTGCGTCTATAAATTAATATTTTTTCTTCCCAGTCGTGGAAAATTTTGTCTCGCACAGTGTTATGACTGGGAACAAAACTGCCCTAATGCAATACCCCTACAAATAACTATTCAATTTGACCGGACACAAATATTAAAAAAAATAAAAAAGTAATGTTCAAAATTTAAATTTGATTTAACTTGCCAAAATTGCCTTTAGAAACTTTTATCCTATTACTGTCTCAAAGAGTTATAGGAGTACAATTTTAATATTGCATTTAATTTTGCAATGATTAGACAATTTCAAAATAGAAATGAATAATTTTTTTTGAACAACCAAAATAAAAACGTAGACAATTATTTATGAACGCGAAAATATCAATTATGGCTAGTAACAAGCTATAGTGTATTTATGAAGTAACATGGAGTACTTAATTTAGTTATAGTGTAATATAATTTTACCTTAATAAACTTGTTGTTTATCTCATTATGTGACACTTCTTTACGACCCTTATGAAAAGAAGACCAAATTTACGAACCCAGCCAAGAGGGTGACGTGTCAAATTCCGTCTCACGTGGCATAAATTTAGGGTTCAAAACTTATTAGAAATGAATGGACGAGAAACCAAGATATAGTAGAGTTGCAGTACAAAGCATGAGAGAGTGGATGAAACAGGTAAAAATGCATGACAAAGTAATCTCACGCGGAGAAATGTAATTGCCCACAAGACAATAAACGTGAGCAGTAATATATATAACCCTAGCTAGAGAGATGTATTGAGAGAGAGAGAGAGAGAGAGAGAGAGAGTATGTGTGAAGGTTGGGGACAATAAACCTAGCCTCACGGGTGTGTAACATTTCGCATTTAATAAAAACCTAATAGTATTAACATTGGATCATGCTGTGAAGCAGTGTTATACCAATACCACACAACATACATAGATATACGTATATTTAGGGGTGACATTTGGGTATATAAGTATCAAATTTATTAACAGTGCTAAAAATATATAAAAAAATATTTTATATTGACAATTTAGCTCTAAAATAATGATTAAGAAATGTTACAATAAAAAAATTGACGCTAAAAAATTATGAGGCCTTTAAGTAAAGTAGTAACTTCATCCCTACTATAAATTTATATAAAAGTATTCATTCATATTGGACGCAAAAATTTATATATAAGGGAGCGTTTGGATGCATGATACTTTTGTTTTTTTTGTACTTCTTTGAAAAGATATACATTTCACACATACGTGTCATGTCTTGCATCATACACCCGCATGATTATGATCTCTTGTATTGATAGAAACTACACTCTCAATATGTAAATAAATAAATAAATATAAAGATATATACTTATATGTAGTAGTATGACACAATCATAAGTATCATTAATTAAGCAGCAAAAATGTACACTTTAGAGTCTCACTGTTAAAAGAGCATCACATATATGTATTCACCTTGCCCGCATGTCACTTTCTTTTTTCGAAAAAAACTCTGAATATGCATTATTAGAGGTACACTGAGTGCCACCATCAAGGGACAAGATATAATTTCGCAACGAAAAGATGGGAGGATGGGAACATTAGTAAAATCTTGTAATCAATTCATGAAAGTATGACAATTTTCTAATTAAAAAGGATTTACATTCATAATAGATAAATTATGTATCAACGCAGTGTACAAGACTTCCCCATTACCCTCTGGGTATCAACTATGATGATTATTACGTCAAATGATGTCGATAAATCTATTCAAACCTTAACGTTTTGACGAAACTTCTTGTAACTTTTTTCGCTTCAACTGAGACATTAGATTTCCATTAGCTAAAAAAGTCATTTCATTTCGGTGTCCTGAACCATTTAAAGCTTTTACTTTGACATTTTATTAGATTGCTTGCTCATAATTATCTTTATTCCTTTGGTAACATAATGTAAATCGGTAACATTCGGTTTTACGTTCATACTTTTCAAAGAGATTTTCTAAGAAATTTTCAATAAAACCATACTCTAATGTTCAATGAAGTACAAAAGTTATCCATGGCAATAGTGCATCATCCGTTAACAAATAATTTCCACGTCATTTTCTTATGGTTTTTTATGTTTCTACTATATTTAATATTATTTGCGATAATTTTTCTCCTCTTCAATGGTGTGCACCTAGTAGTAATATTTCCCCTCATAGTTTCCTATAAATAGATGATGAGATACAAAGGAAGAAATAAGTCATCAGGTCAACAATTAAAGCATTATCATAAGCCCATCACCCTTTTTTTGTGATCAACAAATTAAGCATATGGCTCATATAGCTGTGGAGAGAAATAGGAGAAAACAAATGAATGAAAATCTCAAGGTGTTGAGGTCCTTGACCCCTGGTTTCTACATCAAGAGGGTATATTTTTTTCTTTTTTCTTGCATAAAGTGATAAAAACAAATTTTAGGGCCAAGTGATGATTTCTCATCCTTTCCATTTTTTCCCTAAATTATGGGGCTCATCTAGATCACTAGATGACATGTAGAGAAACAATATGTTATAACTCATTCTCTCCCATAAAATAGACAAATTCTTAGGGCTCATCTAAATTTTGGGGGCTCAACAAATATTTATTTATCAAAATATGGAAAAGAAAATTTTAAGTTACATGTTCAAACCCATTAACAACATCAATTCCTGAATTGTTTTTCTAAATAATATGATATGATACAAGGATTTTTTTTGGAATGTCAAACTATGTGCCTATTATGGTTTCATGCACATAAATATGTTGCAACACAATCTCTCCCATAATATAGATAATACGCAAGAAATGATAAATTAACATGATACAAATATTCTACATCATGTTAATTTTTCAATTTTCGCATATTGTCCGTTCTTCTATAACATGATGTTTACTTTTCCCCCCAACTTTATATACAAAACTCATTTTAAAAACACCATTTCCCTAATTAACATAATGCAATGTGATTTTGATAGGGGGACCAAGCATCAATTATTGGTGGTGTGATAGAATTTATCAAGGAATTACACCAAGTTCTACAAGCCTTGGAGACCAAAAAACAAAGGAAGAAGAGCCTTAGCCCTAGCCCTAGTCCAAGGTCACTCCAACTAACTCCTCAGCCTCATAGTCCTTTCGGTAATTTTGATAAAAGTAGTACTAATCTAGTCGGGGAGCTCGGAGCATGCTGCAATTCCCCGGTTGCTGACGTGGAGGCTAAGCTCTCGGGATCAAACGTAATTTTGAGGACAGTGTCGAAGAGGATCCCGGGTCAAGTTGTGAAGATAATCAGTGTTTTGGAGAAGCTTTGCTTTGAGGTACTTCATTTGAGCATTAGTAGCATGGAGGACACTGTTCTCTATTCCTTTGTTATCAAGGTATATCCTTAATTATAATATGTATAAATTACTGATAGTATACACATCAATATACGTTTGTAATATGTAAGTGTCACTAAAACAAACACAAAATTAACAATTTTAAATGGGGGAAAAAAAAAGTGACTACCCTGATGCCATGTATCCTGTGTTTCGGTCATAGGGTTTCGCCAACAAATATACATTTTGTCCAAAAAGTTCACTTTTTAAAATTTGACATATATATTTGTATGTGTGTGTGTATTCATGCCGATTCATATATTTAGAATATTAAACTTGGTTTGTTAATAATGTGGTTACTTAAA
The DNA here is from genome assembly GCA_001753735.1 of Embelia ribes. NCBI lineage: Eukaryota > Viridiplantae > Streptophyta > Magnoliopsida > Ericales > Primulaceae > Embelia > Embelia ribes. Next base: position 8,028 of record MKEJ01000127.1, read on the forward strand.
TTGCATTTATAATGTGTAGATGCAACGTCTAATGAAATTCACTACTACTACTTTCCGGAGTTTTCGTGACAAAAATCTAAATTATTGAAGATGCCATTTAGTCATAAAAATATAGGTCTGATGTAAATATGTAATGAATTGCTTACTGTTATTCTTTATTTTGTTTTGTCCTGATACACCTAATTCTGAGGCAGATTATTAGTTTTGTAACGGATTTTTATCATCAACCGCTAGAATCAAAAAATAAATGTCATACAACATTTTTATTAGGGTCACCAAAAACCTATTCTTTCTTTTTCGTTTTTTCTTTTTTTTAACGTTAACCCAAAACCCATTTTCTCGTAGTATACATGCATAATTTTCTTAACGGAGTTCTATTGGCTATTGGGATATAACCTTCTTTTTTTTTTTTAAGTTGTTGTGATTTATGAAATGAGAATTCATTATTCTCAATCTCATTCTAATTAATGTCGAAATGAAATCATTCTACTGATGAATCATGCGAAATTAAGAACATCGTTGGAACATAATAAGCTGTAAATAGTTATTGTGGAGACCTAATTAAGTTACAAACTTTTCCCAATAAAACATTTTCCATTATTTTATGTGTATGTTGTATTGTCTACATTTGTGAATTCATTATTTCCACTTTCCAGATAGGGCTGGAGTGCCAATTGAGTGTGGAAGAACTAGCACATGAAATACAACAAACCTTCTACAATGGTGTGGCCACTTGTACCAATATATGAAGGGCACCGATCATGTATTGCCTATGCGAAATGATAAATACAATCACGACTGCCCAGTCTGAATCGCAGATTGGACAGGTATGGTGTACTTTCCGTTTGAGTTGTCGGCTTGGAGTCACGAAAATGTCATTAGCATCGCTAATAATTTACATGTAGGTCAAATCATCATAAATGTTTACTACTAATGGAAGAGAATGTACCTTAATTACTAGTGTTCCTTGTGATGAAATGTTGTCATACTTCATGAAAGGAAACATAATTTCAATGTTATATTTGCGTCGGAAACATTCGTCTACCGAGAATAATGTGTCACGGAAATTATTTTGGGCAATCATGGGATTAAGTTCATTGATATCACTCAAAATATGGTTGCTAATATTCTTGTATCGGTGATAAGGGGATTATCACAAAGTAACTATTAAAGGTAGAAACTCTAACTTGTCACAAATTGACTAAATTTTTATTGCATAAGAACTTTCATTGAGACTCTCTATCGATGTTCTGAATTTGAGGGGAAAACCTTCCACTGGCAGGCGATCGTGTTTTTCACAGAATTTCTCGTTATTCATGTCAGCATTCTCACTGATACTTATTATGATCAATTCTATTGCTGCAGATTGAGTATTCCATGTAAATATGAGAATTTGAATAAATTACGCCATATGCGTTTGGTGGTTTTTTTTTTTTTTTGATTTCAATAATGCAAACAAGTGAATAAATTTATTAAAATTAGTAATTCGTACTTGTAATGAGCATTTGTAAGATTGAATTTTGGGAATTCTAAAATTTGTTTTGCTTGATTCAGGGACTTCTATTTCCAGTATTTGAACTTTGAACCTCAAGTTTGGAGCCGAAAGGAGTTACACCCGTAGTTACCGATTTCAAACTGGGAATGTAACCTTGAAACTATATAGAAAACGGAAAGCGACAATACTATGATAATCGAATAAATAGTATATGATTTTTTGAAGATTAGCAAACTATGTTAAGAATGTACATGTAATTACAAAGATGGCCATGAAAATTTTCTATTTTTTATTTTTGAAAACTAGATGGCCATTAAATTTTAAACAAAATAGTTTTAGTATTATATGTTAATATTACAAATAAGTGACTAAGCGTAATCTATTCCTTATTTTTGTGAGTTTCATAATAGTAAATAAAATAATCAAAAAAGAATTTCCGGGAAGAATTTCTTGGTAAATTAAGTTTCATGGGCCAGTGATACAATTGGCCTTTTAAAATTGAATTTTTAAGGCCTATTTCTCTCTCTTTGGGCTTTACTAATTAAGCATATGGAACCTACAATGAGAGTGAGCCTAATATCAAAGTAAAATAATAGTAAGAAATATGCATACTATATTTATAAGTATGATGAAAAATAGCAAAACAGATTTTCCAAAATCCCCATTATTGGTTGTTGTCACTACAAATGTGAAGCAGAGAGATGGAAAATATTTATCATAATATATTGCAAGTATTCAACTTGCAATAACTATATGTATGGTTATAGATATTGAATTAGAAAGTAACCTTCTATTAATAATGACTTTCGAGCAAGCTTTATTTAAAGTCACAATCATTTAACTTAAACAGGTAATATAAAAAAAATTCGTTCTTATTTATAGTGTGTGTTAGTGACCAATTCCACATGTGTTTAATGATTTTGCTTTGACATAATTTAATTTCTATTATAGTGAATGTCATCACGAAACCCTAAAGTATGATGCGTCTTCATTCATTTTATGGAAAATTCACGAGATAAATATTCTCAATCACATGCGATTGAGTAATAATACTTGTGATAGTGTCGGATCTAAAATTTATGGGTAGAAGGATCGAATCTTACTGCCCCATATAACAGAATAAATATTTTTTTTTTAGGAAGAGCTATGATATAGGAGTATAAAAAAATTTCAACATCCACTTAAATATTTCGCGCCGCAGCCCAAGCTGGCCCTTGGGACCGCCACATTTGGTCACAATATTTTAATTTTATGTCGCAAGAATTTATTTGAACTATGGAAATCACATTTTGCCTAATCTTCAACTATCGATTTTGTTATCCATCTATTCAACCGTATGGGTAAACATCTAGTCGGATATTTTTTACGGTATTATAATTTTTTTATGTTTTACACTAAACTAAGGGGACTTTATGTCATAGGCATAACAATATATATTAATATATGTATATGTATGTATGTATGTATCCATTTTACAACCTTTTTTTTTTTTAAACAACTTCTCTACTTTCATTACTTGAAAAAGTACACTATATATATTACGTTTGTCCTAGAATAAAATTAACCACCAGTATATAATAGGAGCATACAATGTGAAAAAGAGACTCCACAAACTCCCAGATTTTTCTTCTAATAATTTGCTTTTATTGGCAAAAAGAAACGTAAAGGGGAAGTGAAAAAAGGGAAAAATCAAAAAGGGTACAAGCAAAAGCACACACTCTTGTAACAAATGAACGAGAGAGAGAGAGAGAGAG
>MKEJ01000130.1:0-12874 GCA_001753735.1 Embelia ribes
TCGTACTCGTTATGGGCACTACAAGTTTCTCATGATGCCGTTTAATCTGACAAATGCATTGGTTGCATTCATGGATTTGATGAACTGCATATTTTAATCGTATCTCTATCATTTTGTAGTTGTGTTTATTGATGATATCTTTGTTTATTCGCCTACCTAAGAGGCACATCAAGAATATTTATATGTTGTCCTTTCCACTCGCAGAGAGCATCGGCTTTGTGCCAAGTTTTCAAAATGTGAGTTCTTGATGTGGGAGGTTCGATTCCTTGGACATATTGTTTCCAAAAGTGGCGTGGTGGTTGATCCTTCGAAAATTGAGGATTTTAATAATTCGGAACAACCTAATACTAGGTCTTGTTGGGTATTATCATCACTTTGTTCATGATTTTTCGCGTTTGGCGGCCCTAATGATGAGGCTTACTCATAAAGAGGTGAAGTTTGAGTGGAATTCTCAATGTAATGAGTCTTTCTTGTGTTAGAAATATTTGTTGACTTCGGCTCAAATTCTTATCATTCCAGAGTGGGGTCTTGGTTATATCGTGTATTATGACATGTCAAATGAGGGTTTGGGTTACATGTTAATGCAACTTGAGAAGGTAGGAGTGTATGTATTGAGACAGTTGAAGGTGCATGAAAAGAAATACCAACACATAACTTAGAGCTTGGTGTGCTTGTATTTGCGTTGAAATATTGGCGGCATTACCTCCACAGTGAGAAGTTTGTGGTATTTTTTAATCACAAATCGCTCAAATATGTATGTACGTAGCTTGATTTGAACATGCATTAGTGGAGGTAGATGGAGTACTTAGATTAGTATAATTTTGATCTCAAGTATCAACCCGGGAAAGCGACCATGGTAGCGGATGCACTAAGTTATAAGACTCGATGTTCTATTGCGTACCTTGTGGTAAATGAGTGAGAAATGATACAGGTGTTGAATGAATTCGGTTTGGAAATGGTAGAAGTGGAGGGTAGAACGGAGTTTTTTATGATCTAAGTTTAGCTGACTTTGATTACTCGGTTAATAGAGGCATAGTGTCTTGATGATGATTCCGATGCTTACTGTGCGCTAGTTCTTAGAGAGCATGGTCTAGATCGGTGGACCATTTCTGACGATCGCGAATTGCATTTCCAAAGTCGTTTCTATGTGCCTATTTCTATTTGGGAAGAGGTTTTTGGGAATGTCATCATTAGATTTGATGATGTATCCCAGGGGTACCAAAATGTTTCATGACGTTGCATATCATTTCTGATGGCCCAGTATATAGAAAGGTGCCATGGAGTTTGTGTCTCTTTGCCTAACATATGAACAAGTTAAGGCCAAGCATAAAAGTCTAGGTGGGTTGTTACATCCATCACCCATTCCCGAGTGGAAGTGGGAATAATTGCGATGGACTTTGTTATGAGATTGCCAAGATCGAGATGGGGTTGCGATGCTATATGGGTTATTGTAGATCGTTTGACGAAATCTGCATATTTTTTTCCAATACGTACTACCGTCTCAGCTGAAAACCTTTGTCAGAAGTATATCGATGAGATTATTCGCTTGCATGGAACTCCAATATCCATTGTATTGGATTGTGATCCTCATTTTATTTTGCATTTTTATTCGTATCTCCAAGTGCTCTGGGGACAACTCTTGCGATAAGTATGGCCCTTTATCTTCAGACAGATGGCCAGTCTGAGAGGACTATTCAGACTCTAGAGGACATACTATGGGCATGTGTTCTTGATTTTAGTAGTGATTAGGAAGAGCTGGTGAGCTTGATAGAGTTTATATATAATAAAAGTTATTATTCAAGTATCGAGATGGCTCTATTTCAAGTTTTTTAAGGGCATCCATGTTGTTCTCTGGTTTGTTGGATCAAGGTAGGTGATAGCGCATTGCTCGATCCAGATATATTGCAAGAAACTACCGAGAATATGCGATTGATTAGATAACATTTAGAAATGGCATGAAGTTGTTTTAAGAAGTATGCAGATGTGCGAAAAAGTCTTGTTATTTGAATTAGGCGATCATGTATTTTTGAAAGTGTCTCTGAAGAAGAAGATTATGAGGTTTGGCAAGAAAGAAAAACTATTGCCTAGATATATTGATCCTTTCATGATTCTTGAAGCAGTGGATTAAGTGGCATATAAGCTTGCGCTGCCACCACAATTGTCGAACGTTCATCCTATCTTCCATGTATCTATATTTCGAAAGTATATTCGGGATCCCTTACATGCAATAAACTTTGATGATTTACATGTTGAGAAAGACGTGTCGTATGAAATGAAACCGATTTGAATTCTTGATATGAAAGATCAAGTATTGAGACGTCAATCGATTCGTCTAATGAAGGTATGGTAGAGAAGTGACTTGAATGAAGAGATGATGTGGGGGTGTAAAACTAAGATGCGAATGAAGTTACCACAACTCTTTGAGAATTCTAGTACGTATTTTGTTTATGTGTAGTACATGTGAATTTCGGGGACAAAATGTCCTAACGTGGGGAAAATGTAACATTCCAAAAATTCTGAGATAAATTTTTGCATTTATGCATAGATATAATATGTAGTATTCATACATATAAGCATGGCATTGTCATAGTGCATACATGTATTGATGTGTGTGAAGTTAGTGTGGTATATTATATTTGTTATACATATATTAAAATATGCATTATAGTATCATTATTGCATATCATGTATTGTAGATATGGTGAGGCATTGTGTCGTGTTGTAACATGTGTAGGTATTGATTTCGGGTTTTGTATGTGTGGTTACGATGGGTTTTCGTAAGTATTTTTTGTTGAAGTTTGGTTTCAGGGGAATGTACCAGTACACAAAGGCTAAGTACCGGTACAGAGGATAGCATTTTAATCCCTTGAAATTGAGGGCTCTGGAAGCCATCACAGAAGATTGGGTACTGGTATAGGGTTGACTACCGGTACACGAGACCTCTGTACTTGTACACACAGTCAGTTTAGTGTGGGCCCGTTACCTTTGTACACATTTTTTGAGTCATTTTCTCTTATTTTCTGTCCTTATTCCAATTCTATAGAGAAAGAGTAAGAAGTGGTAAGTCATCGTCTTCAATTTATGAGCCTTAATATCATCAAGATCTATTGATCGCTCGTCAATAAAAAGTGGAGATTCTTGATCCTTAGTGTGAGGATATTCTTTTGAGGTAAGTCTCGTTTTTCATCTTGTAGGTTTACTATTCATTGATTTCCGTGCTTCTCTTGTACGTTGAAACAAAGTTGATTTTCTTCTTACGCGTGATGAGTAGATCCTTTCCTTCTATAGGTGTGTGTTGATTCCCATTCATCTACTAGATCAAACCATAGGATTTAGAACAGGCGAATTGGGGATTTTCAATTATGAGACTTGTAGCATGTTTCTTTGGTACTAGAGGTATGAGTAGACTACGAAATAATAATATAAGCGTGAGTTTGTGTGTGTACCTTAACTTGTGTAACTCGATTAGGGTTCGTGTTTGGTTTCATAACTTATATGCCAATTGTTTTGTTAAACTCTTACTAAGTGTGCAATCATGCGTAGGCATAGAATATTAATGTAGTTAATATTTGTTAACATATATTCATGTATAGGCATAGATGAGGAATTTTATAGATGAATATATATCATTCACTCATGCGTTGATGAGGAATATTCATATTGGCACTGAAAAACTGGGTTTTTGATATTATTTAAAGTGGAAATGATTTCTAAAGCGGGGCTTGAAAATGATGTTTTAAAGCATTGATATTGATTAATGTATTGGCTTTGAAAAAGCAAAGTATATGGATTTAAATGTATTGAAAATGTGGGAAAATAAAGGCAATGCCTTTTGCGAGCATGCGAGATAAAGTGGTGTTGTTTTATACGCGGGATTTATTTAAATGTCAAAGTTTTGAAATGAAGTTTTAAAGAATAAGGTGTGTGTTACATATATGGGGTTGAGCCCCTTTATATTTCTTTTGAGGACAAATGTCAACTTTTGTGGGAAATACTATAAAAAAGGCTTAATGCCTTACTGTGAAAGTCGGGAAAACTGTGCAGGAAATCACCATTGATTGGCGTCACCATGAGGGAGGCGGATCAATGAAGGCTATGATTGGCTTCAACACCTAGGAGGTGAATCATAACAAGGGACTACAAAGTAGCCCCAGTGTTTTTTAAAATGTAAGAGATACTAATACTATCTTTTAGTCTTTATGTCGTGGTGGGGTGTATTAGTGAGTGTAGTCGTGTTGGTGTACGTGTGTTGATGGCATCACATTGCATTCATGCCTAAATTGTACATTCATATTTACACTTTTAAGGTACCGCATAACATCATTCTTGTCATGTTATTTAGTAGGCTAACTCGTATACTTCTTTTGTGTATTTTTGCTCATACTATATTGTAGGTGTATAGGCAGACGATAGGCATACTTGAGGTGCTCAGATGCCTTGTTGTATATACTTTTGAAGATAGAAATTATAGCTTTATTTTGTGTCGTAGCCTCTTTATTTGTTGTTGTATTTTATTTCGAGGCTACTGTAGATGTGTTGTATATTTTTGGGCCTAATGTTGTAGCTTTGATGTATTATACTTTATTGTAGCCTTGTGATGTTCCTTGTTATTTGGGCTAGAACAAAAGTTTAATATGTTTATTGAAACCATGATGTGGGCATAATCTTAAGAGATCTTTAAAATGCTCCCATGATTGATAAAACGTTTTAGATAGGGAGGAAATAAATTGAGAAATTTGCTCTTGAAAGCGAAGAGTTTGATGGTGAGGGAAGTATTTATTGAGAAAGATGGTTTGCATCTTTTCCCAAGTGGTAATAGATTGCGAATGAAGAGAATTAAGCCACTGTCGCGCCTTATTTTTCAAGGCAAATGGAAAAAGATGCAAGCATGTGACATCCTTAAGGCTCCTTCGTCGTCGAAGGTGGAACAAATTTGAATATAGTCGTTTATGAAGTCGTATGCACTTTCAGATTCAAACCCATTAAATTCTGGCACACTACGGATCATGCCAGGTTTACACTTAAAATTGCCTTGTACTTCCAGAAAAACGATGCATGAAACTGCACCTTTCTTTGGCGGATGTAGCACTTGCTCGGCAGGTAAGTACATTGGGTTTACAGGAAGGTGAGGATATTGATTATACTGTGGAAGATTATTATACTGTAGAGGATTTCGATACTGTGGATGTAGAGGATTATTGTATTGTGGAGGAATCGGAGGAGGGGCTTGTTAAGCCGCCAGAAATGCTTGATATGCAGCCCATTGCTGCAGATTTACGTTGAAAGCCAAGGAAAGGGCCGTGTTCCTCCTCGAGATCAAGATTAGCTTAGGAAAAGTTACTTTGAATGTTATTATTGTTTGGGTTATTTAGCGTTACAGCTCCCACTGACAAAAGTTGTAATTGATCATTTCAGTCTTCCATCACAGAAATTGATGGATCCGATTTGGTCTTGGTTTCCAAGAGCCGCTTCTGCAGTCTAGTAACTGGTGGAATTTTGGGATTCCACTAATTACTAAGTGGAAGAAAAGAAGAGAAAGAATCGAAAAATGTGAAAATGAATGCGATTTGACAGAATTTTCAGCATTCCATTTAGGGAGTCCCGGACAACGATGCTAAAAACTTGACTGCTCCTTAAATATGCAGACTTATATCATAACAAGTGTAATAGGGAATGATTTAGTCTTATCTTGATAAGTGCCAAGTATCGAACTTAAGGACTCTTACTGGTCCCAAAAATACTAAAAACCCACCTAATTTGCAATTCAATTTTAAGATTGTAATTCAAACCACTCAATTTACTAACTTAACCTACTCCTAAAATTCCTTGGGCTTTTCCAATTTGATTTTGAGTAAAGTAAACTAGACTAAGTACAATGCAAAAATACAAATAAACAATAATAATTAAGATTTGTCTGTATGGGGAATCCAATAACCTAACTTGTTTTCCTTAATTGACCTAATAAATGAGCTCCAAAATATTGTTAATCTAAAAAATCACTAATGTGTATCAATTTAATTTACTTTAACCTAGTGTACCATTGGATAATTGTTAGACGCTATAACTAAAACTAGACAATTTCTAAGGCATTTAGACTAGTTAAAAAATCCTAAATTTTAGACTAATTCAATTTCTAGATTAAATTTATAAAAATATACTTATCAATTAGTGTTAGGTTGATTCCGTTAAATCATCTCCATCCTCTAGGCAATAATAAAAGCCTAACCCAATATATTAATAATGAAAACAACAAAGATTGAATAATAATCCATAAAAGAAGACATTAAATCACAATAATAATGACCAATGATATTTGAAACTAAAGTAAACAAATTAAACTTGCAAAATAATATCAGACCCACTACAACTATACAACTAACACGAACAATGATATATAAAATGAGAATAACGAGATGAATAATTGAGGAATAACAAGGAAAACTCACAAAACTTTATTCACAGATGAAATCTCCAAAATCACAACTAGACTTTAATGTAGAAAACAAAAGAAAGAAGAATAAAAGACTAGGCAGGAAATTAGGGTTAGAAAATCCTTTTTGTTCTTTACAGATAATAAAAAGACAAAAATACCTTTAACGAGATAATTTCCTAGTTGAATTCGGAATAAAAATAATGATATAAATCAAGTATTGCACTTTAATTTCTTCACGACTGATTAGTTAACAACATTGTACTCATTCATGAAAAAATACATAACTCGCTGTAAAAATTTAGAATTGTGCTCTATTTGAACCGTTGAAAATATAATTTAATGAGTTTTTCAACTATATCAAATTTGATACCAAAATTTACTCTAAAATTTTCCAGAAATTCAACAAAATTTAGATCTTTGGTTTCCGAAACACTTTCAACGAATGGACAATTAAATCGTTCACTCAAGACTTCAAAAAACTTATTTCTTGATATTTCAAATCTCAAACCAACGTCCGAACAAAGTGTTTGATATCATATTCCACAAAAATTTACTTCTTGATTTAAATCATCACATTTAGTATTATAAACCTACAATTAACATAAAAATACGTAATACCGAAATATAACAAGTTCTATATGCTTAACCGCTCTATAAATGACTTAAAAACCACAATTATATGTACTTAATTTATACGTCTTTTATAGCCCAATCAATAATTTATACTCAATTGATAATAATTTGTCTTGAAGTTACAGTAATTTTTGGGAATTTGTTTTTTTTTTATTTTTTCGAGAGGACTTCCAATTAGGGAGGTTAGGGAGATTTGGACCTTAAGACTTTTGAGAGTAACGCAACCTTTCTAGACGAAAGAAAATCAGGAACATTTATTTAATAGGAAGCTAGGAAGACGTCGACTTTTAAAGATTTTGTAGATTAAAGTAACCGTTTTTAATTTTCTCGGTGGACTTTAATAGAAATTAAGAACTTGGACATTGTGGATTTCCTTAAAATTTTGAGATTAAAGTAACCATTTTAATGAAGAGCTTATTTTTAGATAAATGAAAATTGGGAACATTTATTTAGTAAAAACTAGGAAGAGCAAAGAACATTTATCAGACTTTTTGAGGTTTTTAGATTTAAGCAACCATTACAATGGATTATTATCTAAGTTATTTTATTTTCTGTATACTATTATGTATATTTATTATATACACAAATTTGGACCTACAACTTGGAAGGAAGATTAGAGCTGCCATTCAAATTCTAAAACTTCTAGAAACTCGGATAATTGACGAATCATAATAATAAATACGAAAAATGTGCTATATGGGAAATAGTTCACGGCGAAAATTAAAAAATAAAGCTCATTTTTATTGGAAAAAGGAGCTCTACAAGTTAATGCGAGGATACTATAATGTAACACCTTTAAAAAAAAATCAAGTACTGATTAGATTCTATATCGATTATCAAGAGATCTTGATTGATACTTAATCTCGGACCATGTCAATGATATCGAAGTCCTCTTTTGACCTTACTTTAGTCTAAGGTGGATATGAATGATTGTGAGTTGGTCCACATTTTCGCATGATGCTTTATAAAACTATTCACATTATTTATTTTTCCTTTTCTCTCAAGGAACAATGAACATGGAATACCTAATTTCATTTGTGGGTAGACATCAATTTTCTTATTTATGCAAATGAGTTGAAAATTCCATCGTATACTTGCCAATAAATTTTGTGATTTATTAGATAGGGTTGCAACTTTCAATTTAGTTTGATTTGAATCGTCAAATTGGAGTATGAAAATTAAATCTTCTCCATAGATAATCATCTACCATTTGTTATAATATCAATGCCACCGATAGAAACGGTTGTGCATCCCTGTCAGTTAAAGGATGTTTTGAAAAGATTCCGGTGAAGCTTGGAATCAAACTGGTGTAACAACCTCTACCAATCGATTAGCGTAATGTCCCGATTGATCCGTTAATTATTCCATAAATTCCAATCAACGGCGATTGATCACCCTAGTGACCGGTCGATCACTCTACTTAAGATTTCATTATTGTGCTGGTGAGACAAGAATACTTGGGGGCTAAGTTTATTATTAAAATAAATTTCAATGCTCTCTTTAATACGACTTTGTTTCAAAACCATCACAATATCGCAATGTTACATATAAACCCTCTATGCATGACATAAAGTAATGCACATACCTAACTCGTGCTATCTATGACATTTCAGATTAATATTATGGACTCTGGCTATGGGTTGCATCATAGATATATACAAACACACATAAGAAAGTATTTTACTATGCAAACATAATTCTGTTTCCTTCTTACGGTTGTTATGTGGTATCACATAATTGCAAGTCCTACATTCTATATAGCAATAAACTCTAAAATTTGTCAATTATATATGTGTCGTAAAATAAACGGTGAATTACTCTTGCCACCATGAGACTTATGTCAAATAATATACAGAAAAGAGTGATAATTTTTATTGATGTTAGGAATTACATAAACTAATACTCTTTATATAGACTAGAGTTATGATTAAGAAAGGAAATAAAAATTAGCAAACAAAAAATTATCTAACTAACAAGAAAACTAGCCCTATTAAGAAATATGCTAGAAACAAAATCTAATTTAATTGTTCTCATATATATTCTAATACTCCACCTCAACCTGAACATTATCGAAATGTTTATCTTGGACATTAAAAACTTTAATTTTTAGTATTCAATTTAGCAATCTTTAATTTTGTGGTTTTAGTTAAACGAGAACTGCCTCTCAAGTCGAAGAGAATTTTTTTTTTACTACATTCAATAATCAAGAACTCCCACTTAAGTTTGAAAGATAAACTTTAAAATTTATAATTTACAACGAGTTATAGAGAATAAAGTAGGGACAGAAGAAATGATAGGTACAATAAAATATAAATCTAGAATTGGAAGAAAAATCATAAGAGAGCAAGACGGTGAAGAAAAAAAAAGTTCCACTTGTAGTCGAGGGGGAATAAATCGAATTTAATAATTTTATTATGCCAACAATATGTCGAGATAGTAAATATTTTTAAAAATAATTATAATCATGACTAAGATTAATCGAGTGATAAGTAACAAAGATATTAAAATATATATATTGTTGAGAAAAAGGATATTTTGAAATTTTAGGGCATGTGGGCCCTAAAATTGTGCATCTGGTGCATCAATAAAAATAATTATGGATATAGTGCAGCTGATTATGTTCGCCATTGCTAAAGCCGAATATCCCAAAAAAAATCTATATTGTTCGCCATTGGTAATGACGAAAAGTTGTATATTGTTCGCCACTACTAATGGCGAAAATAAATAAATATATATTTTTTACAGTTCGCCAATACTAATGGTAAAATTTAATATATATATATATATATTTACAATTCGCCAATTCTAACGACAAAAATCAAGTTTTTTTTTAGTTCTCCATTACTAATGGCGAAATACTGAAAACTGTAAAAAAAAAAACAAACAAACTTATTACATCCATTTTCCTTCTTATATTCATCACTTTCTGTATTCAACACTCAACACAATAATGAAATCAACATAGGTTGTTCCAGTTTGCAATATAAAAAAAACTAGACTATAATCGACGAAAGAAAAATATAAAAACACATTTGAAAATAGATATATTAATTAAATTCAAATACGGCTTTTTAGACAGACAAATACTGAAATATACTGATTTACCTATATATATACTATCAACATATCAAAATTACCAACATATATTAATTTGAAATTATAAACCTTATTCAAAAATGTAAAAAAGCTATAAACTATATTAATTAATTTCAAATACTGCTTTTTAGAAAAACAAGTACTGAAATATTCTGATTTACCAATATATTTGACAATAAATATATTAATTAAATTCAAATACGGCTTTCTAGAAAAACAAATATTGAAATATGTTGATTTATCAATGATAGAGCTATGACTTTTTTTATATAAAGATATTGGGAATGAATAAAATACAAATTTCCGGGTTGAATCACCAAAAAACAGCAGCTATCGGGATTTACCCTTGCACCCACAAAGCACCTACTACGTTAGAAGCTCCACGATCGGGGGTTACTCGACCGTGGGCCCTCCGACGCTCAACATCAGCCCACTATGCAATATGGATGCACATGTATATACAAAATGTGTATGAAAATAGTATAGAGAGAGTGGAGTTTTTTTACCCATATTTTTCTTTGATCTTCGTATACTCTTACCATAGGGTATTTATATGGAAAATTAGGGCAAGGTATATGCTAGGAAGATTAAGATTCATTTTTTTACTTTATTTTCCATTTAGCCCTTGATGTTTTGGCTTTATTGCTATTTTGCCCATTTGATTATGAGGTGTACATTTATGTACTCATCAACATTGTTTCTATTTTTCGGAGATTTTAGAAAAACTACAGAAATGATACAGTAGATGTCACAACAGAAAAATTTATTGGTCACAAATTTCTATTAAAAAAATAATATTTTTAGCAAAATTTTAAAATATTAGTTAATATTAAGAAAATAAAATATTTTTTATTTTATCACAATATATATAATTACTCTAATAATTTTTAATTAATTTTTTAGAAACACTGATAAGATGATTTATAAAATATAAATTAATAGTACGAGGAATAAATTTATAAAAAATTAGATGTAGACACTAAATAAAAAAAAAATGTGTAAATGCTCTTGCATACTCTGACCGAAAAATGAATCTCTAATGCTAATGGCTAAAGAAACAAAATGATATCAAAAAAGAGTTTGAAATTTTTTATTATTAAATTTTACTTTTGTGCTCAAAATTGGCTTAAAGACAATTTCCCTACACAGACATATATATTGTGTGTTCAAGAGTCCCCATCCATTAAAAACAGAGCAATGTGGCTCATCCCCTGTCTCACCCCTCTCTCTCCTCTTCAAATTCATTATGTTTTGGGGATTTCCAGTGTCAAGACATGAAAACCCAACAAGGGTTTGTGGGAAAATTAGCAAAAGAAATGACCAATTTCAATATTTCCCTGATCTTGAGCCCCCAAAAAGAATTAATTTTTCGCTGCTGTAACGGTAGAGTTGTGGTTTGGAGGTGTAATGAACACAATATAACAATTGTGGAAATGAGAGCTGTGAATCTTCGTCTTTGCTCGACTTGTGAAATCTCTTTTCTTTTGAAATATGTGGCGTAGCGACGGTAAAGGTTTGTACCTATCCCTTAACGCTGATATGATACCGTAACAGTCGATATAGCAGTGATGACAACAATGCATAAATTAGTCCTTATCCGTTTTGTTTAACGTACGAAATTCCTATGTTGGTTTGGTGCTGGGGCACTTTGTTGGTGGGTGAAAAGGCAATTTTGGGAAAATAGAGGGGCATTTTGGGGAATTTCTCTGTTTTATGAAGTTCCTATGTTTTAATTGGGGGTGGTGATATTGGCGGTGACGGCTCAATCTTTTGAAATTTGTTCAGAATTTAAATAGATTTAATTTTGTGAATTTTCTTTTCTGTGTTGGCTGATTTTGTGCATGTATATGCTATGTTTATGCAATAGTTCAATCTTGCATCATTTTTTTGTATTTGATTTTGTTTTGCAAACTCCAATAGTCATATCAATTGAGATGATAAAAAATAAATATTTTTTTTTGCAGATCTTGTAACTTCTCATTTAAATGTAAGTAAGAATAATAGTTTTACATTGTATTTTTTTTTCCCCAGACGGTCATGACCAATTAGTTTGGAATTCTATTTTTCCTAGAGCTACTTTAATTTATTTTTGGGTAAATTACACTTTGCCCCCAATGAGGTTTCTGACTATTACGGAATACCCCTGTTGTTTCTGAATTTACACTATTCCCCCTCAAGGTATTATGTCCATTGCACTTTATCCCCAAAGTTTTCGGGGGCAAAGTGAGGGCTAGTTTGGTTAATCATATTTGACCCATATATTCCCAAAATACCCTTAAACTAATTCACCATGTCTTAAAACCTTATAACAATACATGAAATAAGAAATATACTCCTGGTAACATTAATACATTTAAATGGCTTATCCTTCCTGGTCAACAAAATTTCCAACAAATTCATGAGTGTAAGAATTACGAAAGGAGTGGATAGCTGGGAAAATTTTAATTTTGATTTTATAATTTTTTTAGAAATTTTTTTTTGTATGGTTATACATATATAAAATAATATATGCTTTCCAACAAAAATAGAAAGCTAAAATGGTCTCGTTCCGTTCTGCCAAAATATCATATTTAAAACTAATATGAAAAAAATACGGGAGGGGCAATCTTGTCTTTTCCTATGACAAACAAACTTTTACTTTAGTTTGGGGGCAAATTGTAATTTACGATACCTAAGGGGGCATTCTGAAATAGTCAGAAACCTCATTGGGGC
>MKEJ01000133.1:0-10345 GCA_001753735.1 Embelia ribes
TTTAAAAAAATGCAAAAAAAAAAAAAAAGAAAAAAAAAGATCACTATTACAGAAGAAATCTACCATAAAAATTTGTCATCAAAATTTGGTGAAGTATTTTGACTAAATGGTGCGCATACATTAATGGCATCTGTCACGAACTGATTTAATAATGGATATTCTAGATAATATATTGTTTTCAAAAGCAGAAATTCGAGATAAAAAGATTTTCTCATGGAACGTTACTAATATCAAACTTAAGTCACGATTTTCTAAGGAATGGTCTAACGAGTGATGAACACAAGTCCACGATGATCGCTAAATTTAAAGTACTTCTTGTTAGTTAATTAATCTTTTTTTTTTTTACAATTTGTTGTTACCTCTTTATTCCAAGAGCTAGAGAACGAATCAAGTACTGCTGGACTTTTCCCACCCAACTCCAAAGTTACGGGCGTTAGATGTTGCGCAGCTGCTGTCATGACATGTCTCCCCGCCCTTGCACTCCCTGTGCATGTATCAGTCATGCTTCATTTTTCAATAAGTGAAACATTTGGGTGAGAAAACATTAAAATTAAGTTGCAAGAAATCACATTAGTCACTAAAACCCTTAGATTTAGTAACAGACGACATTGTTTTTGACTATAGTAACTCGTAGTAAAATAGTCTTAGTTTTCGGCACAAGAACTATTTGCAAGCACTTTCACGTGCAGACATAGCAAGGAAACAAATTTGTAACTCCATAATATTTTTCTGAAATAACTTTATGCACTTAAGATAGTGCGACATATATGGTTTGCATTAGTTAATAATTGAAAAATCAATAGTCCACTTTGAAGTTTGAAGAACATTAATCTCGGATATATGGCGACAAAATTCTGAAAGATAATATTACCACAAACTCCAAATCCCGAAACTAAATTGAAATATATTTCAGTAACCTCAATCAGATCTTTACTATAATAATGAAATGGAAACAAATTTGTTACATTGGTCACGAAATTGATGATTTTAACCGGAAGCCAGCCACTTAATACACAGTGGAGATATCTGAAGACAAAACAAAACTCTAATACGCATTGTATTTTTTATTAGCAAAAATGGGAAGGTGAGACGAAATTAAAACCTGTGAAGAAAATTTTGTCCCATTTCAGTTGCACGAGTTGATCACCAATGGAAGGACCACCTTGTATAACCTTAAAAGCTTTTGTGTCTAAATAAGAGTGAATTGTATCCGCTAGAATAAAAGCGGAGGCAGGTGCCAGCTCAGATGGTTTAATCACTGCCACGTTGCCTGCGGCTATTGCTCCAATCAATGGCTCTAGTGATAGTCCTACACACATGGATGATACACAATTAATTAATTAGTAGCTAAATCTAAAAATAATTTATATTAATTACTAAAACAATGCTAAATATATCCAAAATTTTTATCTGATTTTCTTATTCGCTAATATGACAATAAATTTTAATTTAAGTCATTAATGCAATACAACTAAAAACTAATTACGTTTAAATATTATTCTTGTCACATTAGCAGGTAAAGAAATGAGATAAAAATTTTGGGTATTTCCAACATTTCTCTAACTACTATAGGAAAACGAGGGGATTGTGCCAAAAAAATAAAATAAAATAAGAGTAGAGTAGAAAGAAGATGGTTGGCTGTGGTGGCATAACAATGGTTGTTAGAGCATTTATATCTGTTTTAGCTAAAATAAAAAAAAACATCTTTTATATTTTAGCAATTTTCTATACAACTTTATATATATATATATATTAGATAGACTATCTATAATCTTAAATCTATTTTTTTTATACCTTTTTAGTTTAATATTTTGAAATTTATTTTGATAATCATATTGTTTAAGAATTACATGCATAAATAATACATATAATATTTTAATACCATTAATTAGATGTATAATTAGAATTTATAACCCCTAATATTTTTGAAATATAGCCAATACAATGCAATTTGATCTGACTTAAGAATTGATTAGATTGAAGGGGCTAAAAAAAAAAGACATAAGAAAGAGGAAGAGGGGGGAAAAAAAGAAGAGAAAAAGAATAAAGGAAAGAGGACAGAGAAAAGGAGAGGTTAGGAAACGTAGAGATAGATGAAAAAGAGGAGAGGGAAATATTTAGGCATACTACAGTGATTGGCTGCTTATACTTAATCAATATAGTAATTGTGAAATAGCTAAAATTGTTAAGCTAATCTAATACATGCACGTTCTTAGACATTTTTTCCATCAATTATTTAGCTAAAACCACCAAACTATATTTAGCTACTATGATGCGAATGTTCTTATACAAAATTTATAATGTCAAACCTATAATAAGGATGCCTTTACAAAGTATATTTTCTTTCGGAAAGCTTCTTTTATTACAGTAACCTTTCATTATTTGTAATATCTCAAAATTACGTATAAATTTTTCGCGTTAATAAATGATAATGTATATCTTTATTGATATATTCTTAATCTCGTTGAATCTTATTCGTCGTTGTTGAATATCGTTGTGGAGGTTTTTGGAGCTTTGTTGTTGGTTGAAATTCTATTTTTGGGCCAGAGTATGTATATCAGTACACAAAAAGTACCGATACCCAGAGGTTCTGTACCTTTACATAACCCCTTATTTACTCAAAACTTACTAGAAATTGTTACACATAAGTGTATAACAATACACATTGAACACCGTTACACAGAGTCTTTGTACCAGTACACCCAGTTAACGTGAAAAGGTTGTGTGTCCTATTATTTTTTGGCTTTTAATACACTATTCTTCTTCATTTCTCATTTGTTCCGAAAATTGAAAGGAAGAGAGATAGTGTGTGGGCTCTTTAAACACAAAACTTTTCGGTATTGATCCATCTATCTCGGGAGTTGGTCCGGAGTTAAAAATGGATTTTTGGAATAGTTGAAGCGAAAGGTGAGTTTTGATCCTAATTTCATCATCTCTTTCGTTCGTTTTATTTTCTAGTTTTCCGTACCCTTTCAGACCCGAAAAAATAAAGTTTATATAAATGTTCTATTAAAGGTACATTTTGATCCTAACTTTTATTAAAGGCTACCATACTAAGGTACGAGCAGATGATAAACTCTAATATGACTATGATATATATCGTATATCAACATTTATAACATTTTTGTTTGTCGTAGATGAATTCATATAATGTATTATATATTATACGTGAATAATATTCAGTGGCATTAATTTCTTAATATAATTTTCATAGCATGCTAATACTTATGATTTAGCATATTATTGGAAGACATGTATCATACTTTGTTGTTATCATAACACTTACATTTTTGGGGTATACCGTAGCATGTCACTGTGTGGCATTGCATTCATGTTATCAAATTAAAACTTTAGGTGCAAAACGTTTTAGAGGGAAAACCTTATTTTTGAAGTTATGTATTAAAACATGGTTTTAATTTCAGAGGATTATTTAGAGGGTAAACTATGATTTTGAAATAATATTTTTAAATCATGATTTTATGATTTGGAGGATACATTTCAGAGGTTATTTGGAGGAAATCCAAGGGCTTGATGCATCCCTGTTGATTTATAAAAATGTTACTTTTAAAAAAATATTTTCGAATGATTTAAAACAGCATACTCATTCTCATTTGGTTTGAGTCATTTTTGCTTTTTTTTTAGGGTGCCAGTATTAAATTTTACCTACTTAAAAATGTATATTTTAATCATTTGGGGAGTGAAGGATTTAAGCTTAGGGGCTTTAACCCCTACCGTGAGAGTCGAGAAACCTGCACAGGGAGAAAGCTTCAATTACTCTAGGCATTAGTGCGCCTTAGAATTAAGTCTATGATTCACGTCGCACAGGATGAATTGATTGTAGATGAGACATAGCCTTAGAACTTATGGAGAGATACTAGCCCTTACTTTCAATTTGAGTCTGTTGGAATTCGGAATTGGAGGTCACATGTATTATATTTATAGTATTGTAGCATTGTAGATTCATTCATTTTGATATGTACATTCATAAATGTTGCATGCTTATACATGTCATTTATACTACATAGTTCCATCTTCTTATTCTAGTTCATCATCTAACCCATTTACTTTTCTTTCCCTATGCATTCCTAATATGTATTTCAGGTGCGGAAATGGATATTTGATTAATATAGTAGCTCGAAGGCTCGGAGGACATATATTTTGTTATACAGATGATATATCTAGATATTGCCTTGTGTAGACAAGGCTTGGGGTTTGTACATTTTTTTCTTTAACTTTTATACAAACTCATAACTTGATGATGGTATATAGCTGACTCGGAGGTTTACAGTATTATATTAGAAGTATATTTTCTTTTGTTGTAGTTCTAGTACAACTATGTATTACGTTGTGAATCGTTGTTATATATTTTGATGTATATTTATAAATTTCAGCAGCGGATGGTTGTTATAGTTCGAATAGGTGGAATGTTTCTATCTTCATTTCTTATTCGATCTATATATGATGTCGGTACTATTATTGGTATTATTCATTCTGATTTGTTCCTTTTCTTTTATTATCTCATGACTCAGGGGTACAGGCGTTCTAGGGACACGACAGATTGGTATCAAAGCTATCCGGATTATAAAAACCTAGGCGCTTTTGGGTAGGGTCTACATTTGGAGATTAAGGGGCATTAGTCGTATTTTTGAGATGTTAGCATGATCACTTATGTATTTCATACTTTGTTATACTTTGGTAGGTCATAATATGTAACATTATGACATTGAAAGTTCAATATATATGCTTAGTTATATATATTGATGAACTGACGTTTTTACTTGTCGTTCATCTTTGATGTAAAGTTGAATGGCAAGAGGAAGATGTAGACGCAGAGGTGGTAGACTTGGAGCTCGATGAGGAACGGCTACTCGGGGAAGCGGTGGTCATACTGGGGCTCAAGTTGAGGATGTGGTGCAATCGATGCACACTCGTGCCCAAACAATGGTGGATGTTGAAGAGGAAGAAGACATTCTGATGCTAGAGTAGAGCATGGATATTGGGATAGAGGCTATCGATACTCGACCCCAAGTCCTGCAACAAGCTCAACCTCAGTTGAGAGCCGATATGTTCAGAGTTATGGAGGCCACCTTTGATAGATTAGTACAGACTATGAGAGGGGAGGGAGGTGATAGATACTTTCGTATGATGGATCCTCCTACCTTCCAACGAGATTCGACATCATTAGTGGCCGAATACTGGTTAGAGGATGTGGAGTAGATCTTCAATTCGCTCCATATGATGAAATATAATTTAAAGATAATGACTGAGCCATTTTATCGACGGAAGATGGAGGCGAAATGGTGGAGGAGATAGGAGAGATTTTTAAGGCAAATGAACATCATGTGAAATACTTTTTGTGATTTGTTTTTGGAAGAATTTTTTCCTAGTACTATTCGGGAGGGGAAGGAAATGATTTTGTGAACTTGAAGTAAAAGAAACTGAGCATACATTAGTACCAAATGCAGTTTACGAGTCTAGCTTCCTATGAGCCAGAGTTGGTGTCCACGGAGTGGTTAAAGTATCGTCGGTTTGTATGTAGCTTACGTCCGTCGATCTATATCTCTGTCTTCACGGGATTACATGAATCGTACAAACGTTGCGTTAGCACAGCTATAGAAGTGGAAGTAGGCTTGTAAGAGAAGCAATACCTTATAGAGGCACAACCTAAGAAATCTTCTAGACAATTTTTAGATTCCCAATCTATTCAGGCTTCGAGGTCTAATTTGATGAATCAAGGCAGTGGAAGTATTAGTGGGGCTGGTAGTAGCAGTGGTGCAAATGGGGGAAGGAAAAGATAGATTAATATTTTTTCTTCATCTTCTCATTCAGGAGGATAGCTGTAACTAGCCAAGTCGACGAATTCGGGATCGACTATTTAGGGTAGCAATTGCTACAATTGTGGTCAGCAGGGCCATATTACTCGGAGCTGTACTAATCCAGGTGTATGTCATTTATGCGGGGCAGTTGTACACATTCAGGTGGTTTGTTCTTTGGCCTTTTTTTGCAGGTGCAACAACAAGGGGCATATACATAATAGGTGCCCAAGGAGTTTCCTTACTTTAGCTAGTCCTAGGGGTTAGCCACCTTCTTCATCATCAAGGGGTAGTTCTCAGGCTACCGTATACTGCACCGCCTTCATTATCTTGTCAGGGTGGTGGTGGTCGTGGATAATATCACTAAGGTCAGACATCTCAAACTCGTGTATTTTCTATGCCTCAGGCATCAGAGGTGGTTGAGCCTTCGGTTATTCGATGTACATTTCCTTTCTTATCTACTTGGACTTATTCATTATTTGACATGGGTGCATCGCGTTCTTTTATCGCATCTTACTTTGTTAGGATGCTAGATTTGCTTGTATACCGTTTAGATGATCCCATTTTCATTAACACTCCGGGAGGGGGAATTATACATATGGATAGTATATGTCGGGGGTATGAAATGGTTATTATTGATCATATTTTCGAACATGATTTTATTATTTTCGATATGGAGGGGTTTGGCATGATCATTGGTATTAATATGCTTGCGCATTTTCATGCCATATTTGACTGTGAATGGATTAGAGTTTTTTTGAAAACTTTAAAGGGGTTCGATGTTGTTTTTAGAGGGAATAGTCCTACCTATTTCCTTAAAACCGTCATCATACTCATACTAGTCTAACTAATTTGTTGGCTAGTCTTTCTTTATAGCATAAGGTAGTTTCGGGGGTGGAATTTCCTGCTGTCATATGTGAATTTGCGGATGTGTTTCCCGAAGACCTTAACGAATTTCCTCTTGAGCGAGAAGTGGAGTTTGTTATAGACTTGGCATTGGGCACACAACCGATTGTTGTCGTACTTTACCATTTAGCTCCAACAGAATTGGATGGGTTATGGTTACGGGTCAATAATCTTAAACGGAAAGGGCTTCATTACTCCTAGTACTTCACCTTAAGGCGCTCCGGTATTGTTTATGCCGAAGAAAAATAGTTTAATGCTTATGTATATTGATTATCGTAAGCTGAACTGGTAACAATTAAGAATAAAAATCCCCTACCTCGCATTGATGATCTCTTTGATTAATTGAAAGGGTCAAAGTTCTTTTCGAAGATTGATCTACGTACAAGATATCATCAGTTATGGGTTCGAAATAAGGATATACCGAAAATAACTTCGAACTCGGTATGGATACTTCGAATTTTTTGTAATGTCGTTCGATCTTACGAATGCTCCAGTAGCATTCATGAACTTAATGAACCGCATCTTTCATCCTTATCTTGATCAAATCGTAGTTGTATTTATCAATGATATTCTTATCTATTCGACTTTGGAGGAAGCTCATCGCGAACATCTTTAGATTGTTATTACCACACTTTGGCAACATTTGCTTTAAGCCAAATTCTTGAAATGTGAATTCTGGTTGTTGAATATCCATTTTCTCGGGCATATAATTTTGGAGGAGAGTATTTTTGTGGATCCTATGAAAATTGAGGTCATTTCTAATTGGGAGTGACCTAAATATGTATTCAAAATTCGAAATTTCTTGGGGCTGGTGGGGTATTATCAGAGATTTATTCAGAATTTTCCTCGTTTTGCAGGTCTGTTGACGAAGCTTACTTGTAAGGGGGTAAAATTCGACTAGGAATCGAAGTGTGAAGAAGTTTTTCTATAGTTGAAGAATTTGTTGACTTTGGCTCCCATTCTCATTATTCCAGAAAGGGGAATCGATTATACAGTGTATTGCGACACATCCAATTAAGGATTGGGTTGCGTTCCAATGCAAATCGGGAAAGTAGTTGCATATGCTTCAAGACAACTTAAGGTGCATGAACAGAATTATCCTATGTACGACTTAGAGCTTGGAACGGTAGTGTTCGCGCTTAAATGTTAGAGACATTACTTATACGGAAAGAAGTTCAAAGAGTTTTCGGATCATAAGTCTTTAAAGTATATCTTCACTTAAAAAAACTTAAGTGGGTTGAGTATTTGGAGCAATATAACTTCAATGTGAAATATCATCCCGGGAAGACCAATGTCGTAGCTGATATATTGAGCCGCAAGACTCGTTGTACTGTCGTGTGCCTTACCATGGATGAATGGAAAATGCTCTGAGTGTTTAATGAGTTTGGGTTGGACTTTGTCGAAGGGAAGGGTGAATTTACTTTGTTTACCGTTGTTGCTCAATCATCATTGATCACTCGAGTCATTGAGGCACAAAGTGGCAATGAAGAATAAAAGGTTTATCGAGTTTCCATTTTGGGCAAGCATGATCTTGATCATTGGAGTATTGCGAAGGATGGTTTGCAATTTATGAGTCCTTTGTTTGTTTCTGACTCAAGTCAAAATGAGGTTTTACATGAATCACATCACTCTTACTTAGCAGTTCATCTGGTAGCACCAATATGTATCATTATATTACTATCAATTCTGATGGCCTGGGACGAAAAAGTATGTGGTATAATTTGTATCGCAATGTCTTACCTGTTAGCATTAAAGGCTGAGCATAAGCGTCCTGGGGGACTACTTTAGTTGTTGTGAGTTCCTAAGTGGAAGTGAAAGCGGATAACTATGGACTTTATTATTGGTTTACCGAAATTGAGGTTGGGTAAGGACACGATTTGGGTGTTGATAATCATATGCCGAAATTCGTACATTTTCTTTCGATCTGTACAACCGATTCAGTTAATAAACTATGTCAAAAGTACATCGATGAGGTTGTTTTCCTTCACGGAGTTTTGGTTTCTATTATTTTATACCGTGATTCTCGTTTTATCTTTCATTATTGGTCTGGTCTCCAAATAGTATTGGGGACAAAACTTTCCTTGAATGAAACTTTCCATCCTTAGACAAATGGCCAATTTTAGTGGACTATTAAGACTTTGGAGGACATTTTGAGAGCTTGCGTACTCGACTTCAAGGGTAGCGAAGAGGATCATACTGGTCTTATTGAATTTTTTTACAGCAACAGCTTTCATTCAAGTATTGGAACAGCGTCGCTTGAGACCTTATTTGGTCGTCCTTATCGTTCTCCAGTTTGTTGGGCGGAAGTCAGAGAGAAAGCATTACTGGGTCTTGAGTTAGTTTAGGAGACAACTCAGAGTGTTCAGTTGATCAAGTAGCGTTTGGAGATAACACCGAATAGGCATAAGAGTTATGCCGATCATCATAGATGTCTATTAGCCTTTATAATTGGTGAGCACATATTTTTGAAAGTTTCCCCTAGGAAAGGCATTATGCGCTCGGGATGAAAGGGAAATTTTCTCCACGTTTCATTGGTCCATTTCTTATTCTAGAGGCAGTCGGTGAGGTAGCGTATCGTCTTGCGTTACCACCACAACTCTCAGGGGTTCATTCTGTATTCCATGTATCTATGCTTTGGAAATATATATGAGATCCATCATACTTTATCGATTACGACTATCTTCATGTAGAAGAAGATGTATCCTATGAGGTTCGTCCCATTTCTATCTTGGATTCAAAGGAAAAGGTTCTTCGGAAACGTTCCATTCGGTTAGTTAAGGTATTGTGAAAGCACCATCGTAGTGAGGAGGCTAATTGGGAATGTGTGGAGGATATTCAAGCAAAGTATCCAGGTTTTTTTTTGCTGAAATGGGTACGTTCCTAATTTTGTCATCTTTATTTTAATTTTGGGGACGAAATGTGCTAACATGGGAAAGATGTAAAGTTCCAGAATATCTTGTGCGAATTTTTCGCAAATATAAAATTATCATCGTAGCATAACATTCGTACTCATTACTTATTATACCTTTAGTAGACTTTTTGATTTGCATTTGTAATAATAGAATAGTCTTTATTGGTATAGAATGGCTTACGGAGTTGTTAAAGAAGTTTGGAGAGGTTGTAATTGAGCTATTGATAGGATAGCAGTGGAGTATTTGGCGCTATCTCCTAAATTATAACTCCGATTAAGTCCTACCACATACCAATGCAAAGGATATTCAATTATCTATGATTTTCGTGTTTTGGAGAAGATAAAATCTAAGTATAGAAGAGACAAAACTTGTCACTTAATGATTTAATTTTTCTTTTTGAGGTAACAACCGACTAATAGATTGTTATAGACCGGTTGATATATTGAGGCCAAAACTCTCTGGAACCTAGTTGACGTGAACCTCGACCGTCTGACATATATTACAACCAGTTGATAGGTTATTATAGATTGGCTATACATCAAAGCCAAAACTCTCTGGAAACCCAGCTGAGGTGAACCTCGACCCGCTGATACATAGCAACTAGCTAATACATTGATACAGGCCGGCTGATAACAGTCTTATCTACTTTGTTGGCTTGCTTTTTAAAGACCCTTTAACCCATTCTTCTTCCCATTTCCGAAAATAGGAGGAGAG
>MKEJ01000142.1:0-16183 GCA_001753735.1 Embelia ribes
TATAATAGTAATTTTATATTAAACAGATTATACAGTAATGTAATTATTTTACATATCCGTTTAGTTGGTGATTTTGCAAGAGATTTAAATTAATGATATTTTTTGTTTTTTAAATTTTGATAAATCAATAACTAGTGATGTTTATAGATCTAAAAAAATTAAATTGATTGTGAATAAGCCTAGGTCCGATTCGGATTTGGGCTTGTGCGAGCCGAGCTAAAAATTAAAATAATATTCATTAATAAACAAGCTGAACCTAAAAATGCCACAACTCAACCGGCTTTACTTATTTGCAGCCTAAACATGTATGAGTTTCACAATTCTAAATTGAGGACAAAAGCACGTAGTAATTTAATAAATAACTTAGGTAACCTTCAATTTTTTTCTCTTTATTTACATTATTGACACACGAATGCTCTAATTCTGTAACCCAAATCATATCCATCTAATATTATATATCAAAACTGGTATCAATTCCTCTATCAATATATGACAATATATAAATAGCGTAAAAAGATTTAGGTTTAACTAAAGCCTAGTTTGGGAATGCTAATACTTTTTAAAATTTATTTTTAAAGCTGCTTTTGAAAATTGATTATAAAAGCGGGTATAATGCTAATGTTTTGTAAATAAATTTTAAAAAATACTTTGATAAGTAGTATTGTGTTTGGTAAAGTGGTACTTTTTATTGTATATAAAAAGACGAAAGTAGGTACGTATGGGAAATGTACTAAATATATTTGAGATTATTATGGTAATTAATGAAAGAAAAAAGAAGAAGCAGCTTTTCAAAGCATCCCTAAGACTGCTTCCAAAAGCACCCCTAAGAAAGCAAAAGCAAATTATTAAAAGCAGGTGCTTTAAAGTTTACAAAACACCTTATGCTACAATTTCCAAGAAAAAAAAAAGGCAGAAGTTGGCAGCAAAAAGCAATCCCAAACTAGCCCTAATTCACGGTGTTGCAACAATCTTTAGGCTAAACTACCCACTTTTCACTTAATTCAAAATAAAAAAAAAACAGCCCAAAAGACACAGTAATTGCCCAATAAATACAAAAGAGATAATAACAAATAGCAGCTAAACGTATAAAAAGAAACGTACTATATCTGTAACGTCCCGGAAATTCAGAGAGAATTTTTCACATTTTAATAATATTATATTGCATGATATAATAATATTATTATGTATTATATGTCGTAATAGTATTGTTTAGGTTGCGGGGGTCAAGAAGACGCCGCCCCTTGTGGGGTGGGGTGCAGGGCAGGGCAGCGCAGCGCCCCAGTAGAAAATTTTATTGGTTGGTTGTTAGTAGGAAAATTTTGCTCTCGCCAGAGGTGTATCGTTACACTAGGAGGGTGTACCGTTACACCAGATTAGTGAGAAAGGGGATTCCGGTTCAAAGCACACTGGAAGCCGTCACACTAAAGTGGTGTAACGGTACACCAAATTGGTGTACTGTTACACCGGGTTAATGAGAAGAAAGAAGTGAAATCAGAGCACACTGGAAGCCGGTACACCAAGTGGAGTAACAATACTCAATGATGTACCGTTATACCAGAATGGTGTACCGTTAGACCCAGTTTATATGAAGAGGGGAGGGCTCATTGGGAGCCGGCACACCTAGTGGTGTACCGGTACACCTACTCAGCGGGAACAAATGTAATGGACCCCAATGTCATATGATTTTATAACACTCTCCCTTCCCATTACCCCATTTCCCGATAGAAAGAGAGAGAGAAAGAAGAAGAGATAAAAGCTTTGATTTGATCTAGTTCCCAAAGGCGGATCTAAGATCTAAGAGTAGATCATCAATCCTAGGAACATAAAGGTCATTTCTATGTAAGTTTTCTTTCATGCCTTCCGTTGGATTTATCTTGATTTCCGTACACCTTTCGTACGTGAAATTTTGTTTGATATTCTTCTTTCTTATGAAGAATGGATCATCTTTATGCCTTAAAGTTTGACGATTAGATTTCATTTGCTAGATCAAATCGTGGAGGGAAGAAGAGGAAAATTTGGGACTTTTGGTTAGAAAGTCTTGGGAGCACTTCTAAGACGTTTGTGGGTACGGTAGACAATAAGCCTTAACTTAAACTTTAGAATT
The DNA here is from genome assembly GCA_001753735.1 of Embelia ribes. Lineage (NCBI taxonomy): Eukaryota > Viridiplantae > Streptophyta > Magnoliopsida > Ericales > Primulaceae > Embelia > Embelia ribes. The sequence continues at coordinate 2,105 of MKEJ01000142.1, forward strand.
TGTCATATGTGAATTTTGAATAATACCGTAAAAAGAGGGAATTGACACAATCCCTTTGTAGGATAAATTCTTACATGAATTGTAGACTTGTAGGGTACCGTAGTGGAACGTGAATTTATACGTTCATGAGAATTGTTTGTAGAGAAAATGTTAGTGATGGTATAACTTGACTAATTAACTAATGTAGTTAAGTTTCTCAAGTTATCAATATTGAAACTCATCAATTATGTTGTTAATATTACAGTTTATCATTTTTATATGATTCTCGTAGTTCATTGTTAGCATGTTATCCATTTCACGAAAATTATGCATGACATCAGTAGCAATGTAAAATGCATGCGTAGAAGACCATGACATTTCCATTGATAGTGGAGTATGACATTGGTAGGACAGTGTATCATTTTTATAAATAAAGAAGCAATGAGGTATACAACCTTACCGTGAAAGATGGGAAACCTACAACAGGGATTATCCGTTTACTCGACACAATGTGGGTGAAGGGTAAATGAAAACTATGTTTCCATTGCAGTGCGGGCGCGGAACTTAGCGGCGGTCGTCGCCGGTTTTACGATGGATAAGTAAATACATGTCCAAAACAATGTCGAAGTGGCATACATGTAGTAGTAGTGGTAGTAGTGCAATTCCATGTAGAAGAGGCATGCATTGCATACATGAGTAGCTTGTGTATTCGCTATATGATTCATATATTCTTATGCTTATTCATGTCCATGCTCATACATCTTTCATATATTACTTAAACTCCTATTTATGTCTTTGCAGGTTGTCTAACCGTTTTTTTTTTTCTCATTTTCTTCTTATAAATTGTATTGTAAGCCCGGAGGCAGATATTGCTCATCATTGATATATTTTTGGCTCACTATGACAGGCGAAGAGAAGATGAATATGATAGTTTATTTTAGCGCCTTTAGTTTGTAGCATTAAATTTTGTATAAATTGTAGTAGTAGTGTATTCTGATGTAGAAGTGGTAGAAGTTGTATAAGAATTGAAAGTATAGATATGTTCCTGCCTTTATGAGATCGAGAACATAGGTATACCTTCTGATATCATTTCGCTTTTGACAAGCTAGTAGTATTGTATCCGTAAATAGCCAGGTTTACGATGTTGATATATATGTATATATATATTTTCCGGCGTTGGTGTTGGCCTTGGCCTTCGTCTTTCAGTTATAGATTAGCTTACATTTAATGTATTGATGTGAATGCTGTAAACTGTGAGTAGTATCGTCACTGCAGTCAATTAGATGCGCTGATGAGATAGCAGTAGAAATGTGTTTCCATTTTATTTTCTATTCCATAAATCACGCATCCCCGGGTTTCCCGGGATTCGAGGCACGACAATATCTAACCGAACCAAAAAGGTAATAATGAAGAACATATTATTATGCAAACATAATAACAGATAATAAAACTAATAATAACTAAGCTACCCGGGCTCCATCAGTCTACACTTATCAAATTCCATATACATAAAGATGTGTAAATAGTGGTACACAAACTGGATACTAGATTTTGACACGTGTGTACCAATTTTTACACCATTTAATTTATTAATAAATACCCAATTGAGAAAGAACCCTAACAAAAATAGACCACTACATGTAACAATTAGAAACCAACCAGAAAACGAAAAAAGTAATAGAAATAATAACCGACCAATTTGGCGTTTATGTTTTTGTTCCCAGCGGTCGCCATACGAATCTGTGATCGGAGACCGGATCAAATATTTCACCGTTTTGAAGATTTATAAACTGAAATTAAATTTGATAAAAAAAAAAATAAAAAGTGAAAGTTTGTTGACGGGAGCCCTCCCTCTCTGTCTCTCTCTCTCTGTCTCTCTCGATCGAGAAGAATTTAGCTTCAAGGATGGATATACCTGGAACACGTAAACGAAATTGGTTTTTAAGTTAATTAATTCTGAGTAAATCACACGAAGTGGTCCTCGTCGTTTAAAAGCGTTTATTTATAAGTCCCTTTTAACAATTGGATTGGGGATGCTCACACTACCCCATTATCCGACTTGAAAAATAATACTCAAACACTCACGCCGACCACAGACTCACATTATTAGCATCTGAACCGACATGAGTGAATATCGGTCAAGTTTAGGTCTAATTCCAACATTCTATACTCGTGCTTGATTGTATATATATGAAAATAAATGTATATTTAATATGTAATAATAACATACATATTTTTCACCTTGTACTCCACCCACCCGAACCGAGGCCCCTTGTGCCTAAGGCAATCCGATATCCAACTAACTTGCGACCAGCCAGGTCAAATCAGGTCCGTAAATTTGCCCATAGTCCCAAGTAACTACAATTTTGTCCCTATATTTGTAATTGTAATAGTAATAGTCCACAAATTTTATATAATTAGTCAATATTAATAAGAAAAGTTATCTTAAATGATGTAAATCATATCACGTGACCCATTAGTGCTTATGTTTGGGTTTAAAGTACTTTGCTCAAGTTCGACCAGGACAACGATCAATCGTTAGGGCTTTGTGCCTCCGAGAAAAAACACAAAAGTAGACTTTTTGACAAACAATTTGCTTAGTTAGGTCTTTAGAAAAATACCGAATTGTAGTGTTGAACTTGTCATAGGGTTCGTTCAGTCAACCAAAGTCATTGTCAAATTACAGGGGCTAATTAAAAAAATGGTCCCTTTTATGCAATTCTTATTTTACTTGCATCTAAAATCATTTACCCCTACCTACCCGTCAAAATGAGTATGGCTATACGTGAAAAACCTATGTAATGGTTGACTAATATATATAGCAATTTGTAACTACGTGTATCTATTTGTTGCCATACAAATTATACTAATGGTGCAGCTTGTAGTATATGGTATAGGTGGCAAAACGGCTCATGACCAGGCTAAGGCTTAGACTGAATAGGCTGGCCTGGTGTCACGAGCCGAGGGTTTCCCAATGCCATCTCGACAAATTCTTGTCACCTTTCAAGCCTCACAGGAACACTTCATGCCTTTGAAGTGTCATCCCGACACACCTGGCTATGCCAGGCATAGCCCTACCCATCTAGAAGATAGGCTAGTCACGAGTCAAAGAATTTTGAGAAATTCAGCCCACGGGATCACCCAGTCCGCCTAGGTTTAAAAAATAATACTAACTAATGGGATAATTGTTATGCATATCTTGATTTACATTTCATGAGGTTAAGAGCCTTTTCGGTTTTGCATGAGGTTCCTTAACATAGTTTGTTGTTATGTCAAAACTTTCTAGTTTAATTTAAATCCTGAAAAGCTGAAAAATGGAAAGATAAAATGTGAATATTTTTGAAACCACTCGCCGCAAAATGCTTTCGGTTGGTTGGATTGCACAGATATTGATAGCTATCGAAAAATTACATGAAATGAGAAAAGGAAGTCACCTTAAATGGATAAGTGAGTGCAAATTTATGGCCTTACAAAATTTTTCTCCGAGTCTAATCAATTTTGTGTTTTTGATTTTTTTTTTTATATTTTTTTTTTTGTTGGGGTTGCAAATTTTGTGCAATTTAGTAATAATAGGAAAGGTCACAAAACTTTGTTGAGTAAACAAAATCCGGGCATGTCCGGACTGACCGAACGATGTTTGTTAGCAGGCCACGGGCTGGCTGCGGATCTCAAATCTTTCCGAACCCATGCCAGCCCAGCCCGATCGGCGTAGCTTAACAAGCTACATCGGCCTCATTAAAACATTTTAGTTAATTATGTAGTATATCACACATTTGTATAAATGTTGCGTGTATCACGCATCTGTGTTAATGTAACTCTTCTACAATTTTAGAAACAAACGCGAAGCGAAAGATTTTAATCATTAGTTATTTAGTCAGTAGGTACTTGTACAGACAATTTTTTAAAATAGGCCAAATATTACTTTTTTACTAAAAAAAAAAAGAAATGCATTCGTATTTTGGCCCCTTCGCTTTCTTTCGGGCTTTGTTTCTAACAGTGTATTATTAGTTCGTCAAATAATAACGTTAGATGTAACAATGTATTCCCTCTCTTAACACTAATTAAGAAAATGATTAGTAAAAATATACTAACTAAAATGTCTCCTAATTATTTATTGGAAATGATAGGAATTTTACTAGTATGTAGGGAATTTCTATATATGTTTGCATATTAATTGATACATAAGATAAAAATTACTTACTTACTTATTAACAATAATATTGTCAATCTCTCCTTTCCGTGCCAAACGATAAATTGATGTATGTAGGAATATTTATAAAATCTCTATCATATTGTAAATATGCAAAAAAATGCATTGTGAGTCTGAATGAATAATTTTAAAAAATAAAAAATATATATTTGATGAAAGGAATATTTTTGATAATTCCCCCATTTTTAGTATTGAAAATTGTCAAAAGACCATTTATTAAAAAAAAAATCAATTTTTTAAAAAGTCTGTTAAAAAAATAAGATAGGGAGTCTGAAATAAGCATTTTGGTTTTCACTTATTTGATCCAGATTTTCATAAATTCGGCTCAGATTGTCATTGATATGGGGAATCATATAGCAATGTAATAAGTATGAACTATCCGCATAGTAAATGTGATTGGTCTCTCTCAATGCAGCCCACCCTTGAAAGAAAAAAGGCCTCAGTGGGGAGAGAGAGAGAGAGAGAGAGAGAGAGTTAAATAGTACGAATGGCTTTTTGTCAGATGCAGTGAAGAGGCCACCCACCAATATGAGATCAACTAATATAACCATCATAAATTTATAATTATATAAGAATCATATAGTTACAACTTACTTGGTTTTCAAGAAGAATAGTAGTAATGTAAGTAATTTATTAGTGAGAATAACAACTTTAAGTCATTAAATTACGAATCTAATGTTTTCACGTTCTACAAATTGGTGACTTTGATCACAAAATAGCTTAATATATCATAAGCTAAGTCACCAAATCTTTCGTGTATAGATGATGAATCCGCTCCCAATTATCGCACTCATTCTTGCTTTCGCTTTTACCATTTTTTGAACTATGGGTCTAATGCTTTCATGCTCACAACCTATTTATCTCACTTGACACATATTTGTCGGTACCAAAGCTATAAGTAATTTATTATATTATTTAATTTTCGATGTGTTATATACTTTAACACTTTATCTCAAAGTACAAATCAACGGGTGGAGTCAAATCAATAAATAACTTTTAAATAAGCACAATTCGGCTTTGATACCATATTAAATCCCATCATTTCCCACTAAAAAGTCAAATGGTAAGAAGAAGAATAGTTTAATGTAAGTAATTTATCGTACCATTTAATTTCCGATGTGAAATATACTTTAACAAACCAAATAAATAAATTTTAATCTTTTTCTTTTGGGTACAAAAATCCAAATATACATCCAAGATGTTGCGCAAATAGGGAACCGAAAAGGGAGACGGGAGGGCCATGGCTGATCCCTGAAATTTCTTCAAAAAAATTATAAAATTTAAAAAAAAAAATTATACACAAGCCCGACTCTCCTAAAAATAGTATATATAATTCTTTATAAAACTCAAATGAACTCGGTCCCTTATCCGTAAATCTTGGATACACAACTAGTTACCCATCATCAAAATATACACAGTAATGCGTGAGTAACCATATTGCAAACTAATCTAATGAATTGAAACCTCATTAAAGCAAATACATAATTAAAACCTTAGAGCATTTGTATCAGATTCTCTTAACATATTTCTAAAATTAAAAAAAAATTAACGCATAATCTATATTTCTTACCATCTACATCAGATTATCTATTACATTCTCTATTATTTTAAAATACTTTTTTTTAACCATTCCCTACGCAGTTCCATTTGAATCATGCTTCTAAAATTATTAGTTAATAAAGAGAGATTCAGCGGGTGAAAAGATTGGAAACCCCAACTAAATACTGTAAATAAATTTTTTTGGACTTTTTATTTTCTATTCATCCAGACTTGTATATTTATGTAGATACACCAGCTAACAAAGCCATAAGAGACACTAAAGCCTCACATTACACTTAAAGTCTCCTTCTAATATATATATACTAATATATGCTGTTAACAATTGAAATTCACTTTTAGAGCAAATTCATAAGCCAAGCCAAAAATAATAATACAAGATCTGGGATAGAGCAACAAAAATTGTTACACAAGAAACATTTTAAACTATATTGATCTTTATTCATTACTTGATTTAAGTACAAATACTGAATTAACAGTTAAAACTTATTGCAGAATGTCTCTCCTAACTGAAATAAATCCTGAAAAAATAATTATATGTCATTTAACAACAAAAACTATATCATACTTTGAGGGGGGATGATAATTAACAAATAAATAAATGAATAAAGAATGCTACTTTGAGTTCTTTATGCTTTGTTAACTAAGGAATGGCATTATTTTTAGCTCGAAAGGCGAGTGCAAGGCTTTAAAAACCAGAAAACATCCAATGTTGGTGGAGCTTCTCGGTCAAGAACAATTGGAGCAGCTGCTTTTCCTTGCTCATTGTTAGTATTATTATTGCGATCCACCGACACCTCCTCGCTCAATTCTTTGTTTTTCTGATCCAGCTCTTGAAGGATTCCTCTCCCCTATCAACAAAATCCAATTATCCAAATCAATTACAATAAGCTAGCTAATGTTCAGGAAAATAATCCAGCTACTCGCAAGATAAATTATACTTAGCTTCGGTTAATTTGGTTATGGTTAAAGTACTGAAATTTGATCAAGGTTTTGAGAAAACTTTGGCTCATGCAATTGGTCGTCATTTGGCCGAATGAAATTTATGTTGTGCTTGGATTTAGAGGGTTGAAAGCAATGGCCAATAAGGATTTCAGATTGATTGCCATATGCATTGGGTGATACAAGTTTTATGACGTTGATTGTAGATCGTGGTTGTATACTTAAAACCATGACCCTATTCCTTACTTGACTTGGTTCATGCACAAACACGCTAAGCACTATGAAGTTTGAACACGTAGTAGACAAGAATTGGTAATCAATCATATAGAACCGGCTAGTTCATAACAGAAGACTAATGAGAGAGAGAGAGAGAGTAGAGAGGTTTCTTAATATTTGAAATGGCATCTTATTGCATGTGTACCTTAAGCCGTGATCTAGAAGCTGGTTTGAGAGGAGGGGTACGGGCGGCGGTGGGGCTTTGACCTGCTGCAAAACATTGAGGAGAAGGAGGACAAGTTTGAATTTTAGCTGCAGGAGAAGGAGGACAAATTTGAATTTTAACAGCAGCAGCCTCTTTGTTCTTGTTCTTCGTCTTCTCAATCAAATCCAAAGAAAAGGAATTTGGGGGTGTGTTTTCTGTATCTTCAACTGTCCTGTTGAAAGAAAACATGAATATTATGCTTAGTAACAAAGAAGGGAGGTTGGACCACAGACCTAGCAATCGTGCGTCCAACAAAAAATTTAAATAACAAAGATCTACAACAGATAAGGTCTGGTGGTGAGAATCCCCGAAGCTTAAAAAACCGAAAAGTGATCAAATATCTGGATGGGCATAAAACAAATTCAGATGCCTTGCCCTCACAATGTTTTCTAGATTTTTCATCTTAACAGTTAAGGGGATAAGTTGGTTTTCGGTCTAACGTAACAATAAATAAGAGAATGGTTTATATATATATTTTTTCTCATATAATTAATCTCCTAGCATAAATCTTTAGCTTTTTCGTGTGTTTGAAGTTTTCCTTTAAACCAAAGTAAGAGCACACACAAAGGCTAACAATACATATGAATGAGAAAGAGAGAGAGAGAGAAGAGAAAACGCACTTCTTATCCCTCACTCTAATCTCCTCCTCCTCGTCCATGACATTGCTCTTGTCCAATTCCTCCCCACATTTCTCTCCCTTCTTCTCAAGCAACGGCTCTCTCTCTTTAGTCCTCGTTGCCAACCTCTTCAACTCGTTACAAAACTCAGTTATTTGGTTCACGATATCCCGTCCACCAAATAAATTACGTGCAGAGAGGGTTTTCTTAAGCTGTTGTTGTGGAACCTTATCAGTTCCCTTCTTCTTATTGTTGGTGTTCTTCTTCTTCTCTGTGCTGGATTCAATTACCGATTTCATCTTGTTGTACTGATGACTTGGAGTTGAATACAAATTTGGGTTCACATTTTCTCCACCTTCTACAACAATCTTTTCGCTATTTGTGCCTTTTTTTGATAATAGCAATGGTCGAGCTATCCCCGGCCTTCTCTTCAAATTAGCATCTCTGGGTAAAAAATAAAAGGAGTGAACTTTTAATGTATGAGATTTATAAAAGAAGTGGGTGGGCATAAAACTAAATTTTGGCAACAAAAAAAAAAAGACTTGGTATTAATTTCAGTATATTTTACCTTCTATTTTGATCACCCGTAGGAAGGGTCTCTGATAGACTGGCTGATCTCTGAACCTAAACATAAACAAAAGGAATTAACATAAAATCTGAAATTGCGCCATTAAAATGTCCTACTGTTTGGAAGCTGGAAAAATTACCAAAAAATTGTTACACTTGCTGAATCACTTCACAGTTTTGTTTGGAAGAGGACACAATCAAAAGCAATATACATATGTACATAGTCAAGATTCAAAACAAAACCAAAATGAAATGAAGTGCTGATAATATTTACTCTCACTTGAGTAGTCCCAATTCCAAATTAAGGGATGTCGGTTTCTAGGATTTCTTATAACACTATTGCTGGAAATTGTGGGGTGTTCTTTTCCCCCCCAAAAAAATATGAAATCGTAGTAGAAAAAGAAACGGAAACAAAAACAGAGTTGTGGATCTGATTTATTAGTTCCCCAAGTCCAAATTAAGGGTAAAATCAATATCTTTTACAAGAATTACTCTGAGCTTGATATTAGTTTTTGGAGACTGCTTTTGCTTGATTTTAGAAAATAGAACAAATCAGTGGTGGTGTAGTAAAAGAAAATAGAACAAATCATTCACATTTTAGAAAAAATATTAACGTACAAGATTTAACCACACCTTTTTTATAGTTTCTTTTCTTGATTGTATGTATTAGCTTTTAAGCCCATGCGTTGCACGGGTGATTTTAAGTGCTGTAAGTGTATATTTTTATTAGAAGTATAAGAAGAAAATTAATTACTATGAACAGGTATTTGCTCGTACTTTGCTAGAAAAATCATTACACCATTTGACCTAAAGTAATAATTGAAAAATCAACTGTAGAAAAGAATAAAAGAAATTTTTACAAAGTGACATTCTTTTTCCTCGGACAAATATGGTTTTACAAATCCTGTATCCGCAAAAGCTGATTTCCTTCAAAACAGTTTACATGCTCAATATCTATCAACGTTATTAATTAAGTGCTTAATATGTTAAATATTATATAAAAAAATGTATTTTAATCATGTATTGTTTGATATACAATTTTTATTATCTTGAAGTGAAAAGAAACAAATAGAAGCCTGTTAGATTTGTAAGATTTGATTGCTAATAATGCGAGTAAATAGCTATTGCGTAGATATTCAATTATTTTAGATTTGTGAGATTAATTCAAGTGTGTTAGATGGGGAAGTGTAATTCCTAATATGTTTTTTTCTAGGTTTTGATTGCTAAATTCATTCAAGGAGATTAGATTTGTGTATATTTTCACGTAAAGAGATACTATTTTTACGATTAAATTGCTTTGATTGCTATATTTATGAGGTGGTTTCGGAAGCACTTTGGGGTTGCTCTTAAATAAAAGATGATACTGTAATTATAAGAATACCTTCAACAAATACTAATACTAATTACGCGACACAATTGATGCCTAATATTTTGGAAGGGGGAGCGAGTAAGAACCTTGGAACCCACATTGAGCTGGAGCAGATCTTCAACCGTCTTGGGGTGATTGCAATCTGCATTGCACACCAGCTATTCCATCATAAAAAATAAAATAAAAAATAAAAACTAAAACCCCCAATTCTAATTAATTTCCTGCTCAATTGTTATGTCACACTATACATACATACATACAAGCATAAATAAATACATTTGTACTAAAGGCGAAGGAGGCTCCACAGTACTTACCAAGCACATATATGGACAGATTTTTTTTAATAAACCAACGGCTTAAATTAAACACTAATGGCTAAAATGAGCTTGTCGGGAGCTACCAAGCGCCCTGCTCGGAAGCACCCCAGTCTCACCTATACGTACAAATATGTAGTTCTTAAATCAACAGCTTAAATTGAAAGAGTGGACCCTGCTCAAAATTTTTTTTTTAAAAAATACACATTTAATTTCAGGTGCTGGTTTAAAAAAGCAATACCTGGTCTGCAGAACCAAGCCTCATCATCAACAAGAGACTTATCCAGAGAAGGAGCTGATAAATCAGCCCACTTAGGAGCTTTAATGTTCTCATACATATCGTCTATCACAAACACTGACTCAATTGTCTTCCAGTCGATCTTCGCTGGCTCCATTGCTGCGTTTATATGTGTATGTATATATATATATACAGAGAGAGAGAGACAGAGTTTAGGATGAACAAAACAGAGCAACAGCAACGGCAGCTGAGTATACAGTGTGAGTAATCTCTCACTCTCTCTCTCTTTCTCTTCCACAGAGAAGCTCTCTCTCTCTTTATCTTCCACAGAGAAGCTAAAAGAGTTTAATAATATGCCGTGAGAGAGAGAGAGAGAGAGAGAGAGGGAGAGGGAGAGCAGGAGAGAACCGTTGGGGGACAGAGAGGGGAGAATTTATGATTACTGACCGTTGGGGATTTGTTTTTTACTTGTTTATTTATGTACATTTGTTTTATGTTTTGACAATATTTGTTATTTATATTTTGTTGGGCTAATTTTCACTTTCCTCTCTCTCTTTCGGCTTGAATTTCAATTTGGCCCTTATATTTTTACTTCTTTCAAATTGCTCTACCCATTTCTCTACTAAACAATTAGTCTAATCTATTAGAGCATTCATACCTGCATTTCTCATTCATTTTTTAATTTTGCTTTCTAAAGAGCCATTTCCCTGAGGTTTTATTTATTGCTCATATTTCTCGTGAAAAAATATGACATAAAAAAAAAAATTCCATTATATATTTTTTTAAAAATTTTTGATACCAAATACACCATAAAAATAAATAATGTTATAAAATTTGTCCAAATCCGTGCATTCTCAACAACATTTCTACGTAAAACAAGGTTAAACCCGGAGAGATAAAGATAGATGGAAAGAGGTGGCACTGAATTTTTTATGGGAAAAAAATTAATTTTTAACCAGGAGAGAGATTGAACAGCGACATTAAGACCAGAAAAAGTCACTGCAGCATTTGGGAAAATTTCTAGAAACAAATGTTGATTTTGACAGATTTATGGCCATATTTTTTCTTTTGAGAAATTAAAACAAAACAAGGAGAAAAAAAAAATAGAAAGGGCGAATAAGGTTGGGAAAATTCATACATTCTGTTAAAAGAACAGTCAAACATTTTTAGGAAAAAAATGGATTTGCTATTGGCCGTACAAGGTTGTGAAGTTTTCCTCCCCAATCTTAGCAAGAGTAGTATTATTTAAACATCACAGTATCGAAGAATGAAAATTTTAACATATTTCGTTTTTCTTTATGTCTATCTCGAGGAAAGTGTTATAATAGATTTAGATATGATATTATTAATTTAGATTTTTAGAAAAATATTATATTTTGTAATTATAAATTGGATTTGATATGATTAAATAATACAATATAAATTTTATTTGATATTGCTTTGACTTATTGTGCAAGATTTTTCAAGTTTATATATATAATTACTTCTTTACTCTTTATATTTTAATATCAATAAAAGTGTTTCTTCTCTTTACATTATGTGACACACCGTTTAATTATCTAAATATAAAAAAGTCGTTGACCAAAATATTTATAAAAACAAATTGCACACAATTATGAAAAATATTGTAAGACGATTATAACTAACATCGTTGTACAGTTACTCTCTTTAGCTACAAAATTTGTCTTTGGCAATCACATTTTTTCTCCTAAAAGTAGCTAGCCAATAATGAAATATACTATGTTAACTAATTTAATTAAAGCGTTTAATGGAGGTATATGATTTATAATTTATAAATTACAATCCACACAAAAGGAAAGAGGAAAAAATGAAAATTTCCCTATTTTATTTTTTTATTTGAGGGTAAATCTCACAGCTCAAAGACAAATCAAATGAGGTGCACGGTGAGATAAAAATTGGAAAATGTCCCAAACAAACACTATCTATATTTTCACAATTATCATTTCATTTGCGATTAATATAAATGATTGTACACATATTTATTTCGATAAATAACTTGAACTGATATATAATAATCTCCAAATACATAAATGGATATGTATGATGCATTAATTTTTTAGCCTGTTAGTGTTCAAAAAGGAAAAATAAAATAAAAATTGACTGTGAATAACGACCAGGCTCATACTTTAGAATTACACTAGACGTTTTTTTTTTTGAGAAATCCTACATTAAGTGGCAAGTAATATAACCTCGTCAATTCTTCGTAATTAGGAATATGTATTGCAGTAATAAAAGTTCATTTATTTTCTCAGTAAAAGTTCAAGGCGAGGTCACAAGGTTCAAACATGTCTCGGTCTATAGCATGGTTAAAAAAGTGGAGTCTAGCTGAGTATCAATATATTTGATTTCTACTCAATTCGAAAAAGTTTTGCTAGTGTTCGAGCCTGGCTCGAATTTAAGTTTAAATTCTGATTTCGAACTCAATTAGGTTGAAAATATGAGTACCAAACTTGACTTGAGCCAAAATCTTTGTTATTATTATTATTATTATTATTATTCATAGATGGGTTACCAAAATTCTTTGCAGAAAATGTTAGAAGAAAATTTCAGGATAAATACCAGAATATGACCATTCCTTATTCTTCATATACTTATGGTCAACTTATATCTGTAGTCACTCAGGAAGGTCTATCTTTATGCAATGATTTAAAATTGAAAAACCAAATGGAAAAAAAAAGAATTTCAAGAAAATCCGAACTAGGAGATTTTTTTGATCAATTTGCTTATGATGAACAAATTCCGATTAAGCATAAAAAACATAAGCATAAAAAGAAACATTTTTATAATTATAAATTCAGAAAAAGGAAGAAATCCTTTGAATCCTCGCAATCAGAAAAACCTTATAAAAAATCAGGATATAAGAAGAAAATGTTTCCAAAAAGAAAGAAAAATAGTATTAAATGTTATAAGTGTGGTAAATTAAGACATTATGCTAGCAATTGCAGAACCCAACAAAAAATTTCTAAATTACAAGTAGATGAACATCTAAAATAAGAATTATCTAATTTACTCTTGTACTCTTCTCAATTTGAATCAGAAGGTGAATTAGATCAAATTTTAGATACTGAGTTTAGTAATGATTCAAACTCTTCAGAAGAGCCTCAGTCTTCCAACACAAGCTGTGGCAAATGATGTTGTAATATTAATTCATAAAATAATTATCTGAGGGCTATTATTGAAATGAATAGCCTAAGTATGAATGATGATTTCAGTATAAATGTTCTTACTACAGAACATCAGAATTTAATAGATGCAATTGAGCAAATTCTAGAATTATTTTCACATTTTATATACTGAATAAAGAAGATAAATGCTGAAAGTTAACTCTGCCAATTAGCGAAAATTTGTTTATGAGAAAGATTTTTAACATCTTTTTCAAATATTTATTTTGCTGCTGAACAATCAATTCTAATTATAAAACTTTGGTTAAGAAAATCATCTTGGAATTTAAGAATACATCTTTCTTCTTATTAGAAATATGTCCCAACATGTTATTTTAGGGACTCCATTTTTGTGTAAAATTATGTCTATCACAAAAATAGATTCCATAGGCATTCACACTACTATTAATGATGAGGAGATAATATTTAAATTCATTTATACACCTTATACTAAATACTTAGATTTGATTCCTTTTAAGGAAAAATAATTAAATTTTTTACAAAAAGAAATTTCTATTTTAAATATAGAACAAAGATTACAGAACTCTTCTTTAAAAACAAAAATTAAGGAATTTGAAACAGAATTTCAATCTACTATATGTAGTGATATTCCTAATGTTTTT
>MKEJ01000148.1:2555-13447 GCA_001753735.1 Embelia ribes
TTTATTTCAAAATACAATTTTAACATTAATTTATGTCATTTTGTTCGTGGAGTTGGAACTTGGATAGTTAATGTCTTAATGACTTTCAATTTAATAAATTATTTATTTATATTTTTCTGTTCTTTTAGTTGGTGAAAATTTAATCTATTTTATTGGTAATGAAATAACAAATTTGAAAAAAAAAAAAAAACTCTTTAATAGGATTCACACTGTAGAACAAATATAAATATAATTTCGAAAAGAACTGACAATTTTTGACGTGCCATATCTACACGGAAGAAGAACACAACACTTTTGTACGTAGTGTGAAAGTGAAGAGCTACTTTTTAGTCGTAAAAAATAATATTTTATAAATTAAAATTATAAAATTATTTCTTAAATTTTTTATTATAAAATTTTATTTTTGCCACTTAAAAAACCTCATCATCCTTACACCACCTACTGGATACTTGCACTTAACCGTAAAATTTTCTGGTTGATGTGCTGGTTGTTGTAACTATTATATCGACACCATCAGTTTTTCTCAGATTTCTTTAATTGTCACTATCACTTACTTTAGGGTAAAATATTTGTTAATGTACTAATTTATTGACTAAAATTAAATTAACATATCAAATTTTTTCCATCCAATTAATACACTCGCTTTTGATTTGCAATCAAAACAATATACTTTTAATGGATTTCATCCATAAACTAATGGTTTTCGTCCATAAACTGATGTATTTTGGAAAAAAACTAATAGTTATTGTCCATGAACTAACACAATCCATCCAAATTACATTGATTTGATTAAAAATCAAACGTTAGTGTATATATTAATTTTATATCCAATAGATTTATGCGATTTCATTGTCTCGTTTATTGGCTGGAACCATTTTTCTGACTTCACAAATTATTAATGTTTACATATTGCATGTGTAAACTACTGCCAGCACAATACACTGCCAAAATACTTGCTAATTTTACGCAATATAATTAGGTGTAACGCACGCTTCATCTACACTACATGATAACATTAATTATTCGTTCTTGTGTTGGCCATCTACTGTATAATATGACTATATGAGTCGTCCATTGTTAGAGTCTACCATGATGCACATGTGATTATATCTAACAATGCATGCACAGTCTCAATAAATAATTTCTTTAATAAATTGTGCCAAATAGTTTGTACAACTAGAATGTCAAATTGATTGTCGTAGGAGCAAATAATTGACGAGGGTGTTGAAAATCATATGAAAAGGAAGTCTTACTTTATTAATTTAAATTGTCCGATTGGTCATGAATTTTTTATGGAGTAATGAAAGCTATATACGTAATAAAAATAAATTACACTATAAAAAAATTGAATTACTTTTTAATAGTAATAAAAATAATAATAATAAATTACACTATAAATAAATTGAATGAAATTTTTTTTTTTTCAAATAGAATGGAACTTTGTATTAATTTCATTCACACTAAATGTTGTATAGAGACCTCTCTATATATGTACATAGAAACATTCTAGAATAATAAAAATAACACAATTAGCCCTTATCATAAATAATACTATCGCGAATATTATTAACACGCCCCCTCAAGTGAACAGGTAGGTTACAAATTCGAAGATTATCCCGCATGAGCGCAAACCATACAGAAGATAGGGGCTTGATCAAAGAATCAGCTAACTGATCCTGATAGGCAAGAAACCGAATTGTGACCAACTTAGCCGCCATCTTCTCATGGACAAAGTGAAAATCAAGCTCAATGTGCTTATTATGAGCATGGAAAATTGGATTAGTCGCGAGATAGGTGGTACCAATATTGTCACCTAAAATAGTCTGAGCGGTAGATAGATAGAGGCCCAGATCCCGAAGAAGATACATAAACCAAGTCAACTCTGCAGTAACAACCGCCATGAACTAATATTCAGCCTCAATACTAGAACGAGTAATTATGGATGATTTCCTCGAGCTCCAACAAATAAGATTAGGACCAACATAAATACAATAAATAGTCGTATGGTAATGATCAATGAGATCACCAACCTAGTTAGTATCACATAAGGCATTAATTGAGATAGAACTAGAACGTTGCAAAAATAAGCCATGTTGAATGGTGCCCTTTAGATAACGAATCACGCGCTTGACAAGCCACCAATAAGAGCATAAAGGATGATGTATAAATTGGCAAAGGTGATTAACCACAAATGAGATATTTGATTGAGTAAACGCAAGATAATTAAGCTTGCCCACAATACGACTATAGGGAGTTGGGTCATCGATTGGATCAACGGCAGAAGACGGTGCCTCACTAGAAGTGAGAGCTGTAAGCAAGGACAGAGGATTGGTAAGGAGCATACCAGTATCCGGTAGAAGGTCACTAATGTAGCATTGTTGGGTCAAGAAAAGGCCCTCCGAGGTGCGATAAACGTTAAACCCCAAAAAATAGTGCAAGTCACCTAGAGATTTGATTGCAAAATCAGCACCTAAGGCAGTAGTAACCGATGATACAAAAGTTGGCAAGGAACCTGTAACAATTATGTCATCAAAGTATACCAGTAAGAAAGCGCAAGTCTTACCGTACCGACGAGTGAAGAGAGATGGATCAGCCTTGGAGTTGACAAAACCAAGAGCAAGTAGGCGAGAACTAAGTCGAGAAAACCAAGTACCAAGGGCTTGCTTGAGCCCATAAATAGCCTTTCAAAGTTTACAAACATGGTTAGGAAAATACGGATGAACAAATCCAGTGGGTTGTTTCATACAAACATTATCGAAAATAAAACCATGTAAAAATGCATCAAATACTTATATCTACTGAATAGACCAATAATAGGAAACAACTAAGGATAAAACAAGTCGTATAGTAGTATGTTTAAGGACCAAGTTGAATGTCTCATTTAAGTCAATACCTTGCCGATGATGAAATCCCTTGGCAACAAGACGTACTTTATAGGGCTCAATAGTGCCATCCAAGTTCTACTTAATGTGAAACACCTAATTACACCCAATAATAGACCGCTAAGGCAGGGGCGAAATCAGATCCCAAGTAACATTATGCATAAGCGCATCAAACTCAAGGCCCATGGCTTCACGCCACTGGGGTGGAGTGACTGCTTGAGATAACAGGTGGGCTCCACAACAAAAGGAACAGTTGTAGCAGTGGGTGCCCGTGGAAGATAATAAACCGTACCGTCGGTTTACTGCATCAGACATTATGTTGCATATAACAAAATAGCTCTCGGCACGGAGCATCGATGAAGAACGTAGCAAAATACGATACATGGTATGAATTGCAGAATCCTGTGGACCATCAGGTTTTTGAATGCAAGTTGTGCCCAAAGCCATTAGACCGAGGGCACATTTGTCTGGGCATCTCACAATGCTTCGCTCCCCCACTCACCCTCGGGTATTGTGTGAGGTGCAAATATTGGTTCCCCCTGTGCTATTGCTCACGGTCAGCCTAAAAGCGAATCCCGACGATTGTTGTCACGGCAAGTGGTGGTTGCCAAACCGTTGCATATTGTCGTGCGCGTGCCAATTGTCCTTTGTGACTCTTTGACCCTGAAGCTCTATTAGAATGGTCCCACGATCGAGACCTCAGGTCAGGCTGTGAGAGGTAATTGGTAGAGAGGTAGACTTGAGAGACATGGCTGGTGATAACTCGTAAAAGGAAGGGGTCAGGGACTAAAGAGAGGAGGAGGCCTCGGATTGAACTAGGGTAAAGTCCGACTAGGTGAGGGTCGGGCGATTTAGATTGGCACAAACCAAAGTCGGGTCCGGATCAAGTCAAGTTCGAGTATGGGAGTTTGAGGTTGGGCAAGAGATTGGAGATGGATGGTCTCTAAGATTAGAAGGGAGTGGGTAGGGTTGTTGGTTGGGTGATTGGGTGTGGGTCAAATCGGAAGTGAAAGGGAATCAGGTTTTATAAAAAATAACATCACGAGAAATATAAATACAACCCGTAGAAATATCAAAACACTTATACCTATGATGAGACGGACTATAACCAAGAAAAATACATAGTTTTGATCGAAAATCAAATTTATGCTTATTATAGGGGTGTAAATATGTCTAACACACAACCAAAAATCCGAAATATAGTATAAACCAATATGTTATAAAATAATTTCTTGAAAAGGCAAAATGTTTCCAAGCACAAGAGTGGGTAATTGATTGATTATAAAAGTCGCAGTTATGCATGCGTCCTCCCCCAAAGCAGAAGGGAATAGAAGTCTCAGCAAGTTAAGCAAGACTAGCTTCAATAACATGACAATATTTTCTTTCAACTAAACCATTTTGTTGATGTATGTGAGGACATGGCAAGCAATGAATAAGTTCTTGAGATTAAAAATAGTTACTAAGTGGCCTAAATTCGCCCCCAATCAGTTTGCATAGATTTTATTTTATGATTAAATTATTGTTCTACTTGCTGTTGAAAATGTAAAAACAATGATAAACATCATATTTAACTATATGAGGAAACACCCATGAATAACGCGAAAAATGATCAACGATAGTAAGTAAATAACGACAACCATAGTAGATAATTCATGTGAAACACCCCCACAAATCCATAAAAATTAAATCCAAAGGAAAATAAGAAATAGACTTCGAAAGTTTAAAAGGTAACTAATGAATCTTTGCACGTTGACACGAGTCATAGACTTTATGCATACGTTTATTGATACTTGGTAAATGAAAACGACTGATAATAGACTCAGCTAAACAAAATGTGAGGTGACCAAGACGGGATTGCCAAATGTCCAAGGGTGCACGAACGCGGACAATGGCTGCTGCCGAGGATGGGGAACGAACTGGATGAAATGTATATAGGCCTGCTTTACATTTGCCATGGTAGAGAGTCCTCATTATAGGTTCGTGCTTCACAAGAAAATAAGAGGCATGAAATTCAACATAAACATTATTCTTAGTAGTAAAGCGACTAAAGATATGGGATTTTTATCAATGGCACGGACATGTAATAAATTATTAAGAAAAAAAAAATGCTGGTATGTGTTGGAATAGTAGAATGTCCAACAAGTAAAATCAGTATATTGGAGCTAAGGGGAGGTGGCGGTTGAAGGCGTGTGGCACGGAGGCAAGGTGAAGGAGGGACTGGGGTTACTCGGAGGCCGGAGCTAGGCAGATTGTGGCGATTGGCCCTGGTGATGGGCAGTGGTCGTGACTCGGTGCCGATTGGTGCTTGACCGCCAGTGTTTTGTTTGAGGCTGTTAGGCAGTGGGTTTAAGGGCTATCAGGGTTGTGCTTAAAGTTCAAAAATGGTTAGAATAAGCTGAATTTGAACTGGATTTAGTCGATGCGTCCGATGAATGTGGTAGAAAACTGTTGTGATGATTTGACTTGGCCGGGCTATCGTATCAGGGAATGAAGTAAAATTCGTTGGATATTTGTTGAGGTGGTAGCCATTGTAGTGATGGCTATCGATTATATCTCACACTCCTGCATATCATACCTTACATTTCTGAGAGGGACAAATGATAGGCTATCGGTTACTAATCAATACCCTCGTCCAACAATTCGCTGCTCAGTAGTGATTGATTGACATCTAATTAATGAGAAGCCAAAGAGGCTCATAGCAAATCCGGACAAAAGTTGATATACTTGTACACATTCTTGAGCTCTCTAATGACTTGAGCTCGGAGAGTCTTGGGTCGGACGATACACTTGTCAAAGCCTACATACTGACTTTGTTACGTATGTAGAAATCGGTAATAATTCTCTATGATACCCTAAATCGCCCGTGAGCCCAATTTAAAAGAGGTAATTATTTTTCTCTCCTTCATTTACCGACTCAAACAGATCATTATCGACTATTGCTCCCAAACAAATAGAACATAACAGAACCAAATACCAATTATTACATTAAACTCCCAAACTAACAGAACAATTTATCACCTAAGAGTATATTTAAGAAGTCTTGCTTTTCCCTACCCCATTGCTGGAAATTTTTGCTTTATCGACTGGTGTTAACGCAGGAAACTTCAATTGTTTCGGATTTTCCATCCCTCGAGATGAAAGTTGACTCGTGTCCCGAACAAGAATTGAAAACTTCGACTTAGGATGTTGGGCTTTTGCTTCTTCAACGAATTTCGTTGGCATGTTTGCTAGTTCCAGAATGACAAGAGACGTGAGTTTCTCGAGGCCTTGCGGTATTACCATTAGTTTGGGGCAATAACCGATAGTCAGTTCTTCAAGATTCCTTAACGCTCCACCCCTTTTATGAACCCATCTTTTGAGGCCGTTGCAATACAGAATCGATAGCTTCTTCAGATTCGGAAATCCCGTTGAACCAATTTGAATCTCTTCTCCCTTATACGTATTGCATAATGAGAGAAGCACAAGATTCGGAAGATTTTGTAGCGATGGAAAAGGATCATTAGATAAGAAGTTTTCCCATAAGTACAAGTACTTTAGTGTCCTAAGCTTCGGAACCCAATCCAACAAATTCGAAACTTGACCACCAATCTTTAGCTTTTCAAGACTAGATAGACCTTTGCTAGTGTTTATGTGTACCTTCTCCGCGGGGTTACAATTTAAGGTCAGTGACCGGAGGTATTCCATCTTGTCAATTGCTACGGAAAGGCTTTCTGAGTGGCATTTTTTGACCTCGCCCACGGATAATTTTTGAAGTTTAGAAAGGTGCTGTAGTTGCTTGGCAATGTCCTCGGTGAGCTTAACTCCAGAAAGGGCTAATAGATCATTGAAAAATTGAATATCCCCTTTGATATTCACCGACTCTTCGCTAAATGACCCAGCAAGGAGAAGGTGTTTCATCTTGTTGAGAACCTCTATGCCCGCTGGCATTTCCTTGACAAACGTCTCTCTTATATCCAGCGTCTGTAATCTCCGTAGTTGTTTTAGGGATTTTGGTAACTTAAGAAGCTTCGTGTTCCTCAATCCCAAATACTTTAGTAGAACTAAACTCCCGATTGCTTCCGGAAGGGTATCACTTTGAATATGATGTAGATCCAATACACAAAGCAATTTGTAATTTTGAGATAAATTTAAGGAAGTGTGAAGGTATTGGTTTCCTTCGAACTCAAGCAATGAATATAACCTACTATTGATTAGTTCCTTACTATTGATCACGTGACGGTCGCCATGCTGGATATGCAAAAAGAGCCGATGCGGTCGCTTCCATGTCGAGTTGCCGTCACCTTCGAGCGCCATCGAGAACTTGTCTTGTTCGGCTCTTTTTAGCGCAAATGCCCTCATAGGTTTTAGGAGGCGACACATTTCAACCTCCCCATCTTTACCCACTTGAGCAATTTGAATGAAGTTCCTCTGGATGAGTTCATGGAGCTGAAGCTTAGCAACTTCCTCAACCATCATGCGGCTATGTATCGTGACGAATCCTTCCGCTATCCAAAGCCTCTCAAGTCTCTTGCATGGGATCACAGCGTGAGATGGGAAAGAAGCGGCATACAGGAAGCAACTCTTGAGCACGGGATCCAGATCGGCATAGCATAAGGACAAATAGTTAGCTTTGGTCAGCATTTCATAGACCTTTGTCCATTCCTTGGTTTCCATCTGCTTCGTCGAGAGCATGCCTCCAATCGTCACGATGGCGAGAGGTAGTCCGCCGCAAATCTTCAGTATCTCCTCCGATTCGTTTTTCACCGACGGCCAGAAGGAACTCCCCTGGTTATCCAAACACGTCCGTTTCCGGAGAAGATGGAAAGCGTCTTGTGCTTTCAAGTTTTTGAGATCAAGAACAAGGTCACAACCGCGTATAGGATCCCGCGAGGTGATGATAATCTTTGCCCTGCAGTCACCTGGCAGACACTCCCTCGCAATTGTCAATTCCCTTTCTGTTGCTACATGGTCTAAAATCAGGAGTAGCGTCTTTCGGGATAGCCAATACCGAATGATTTTTATAATGGTGGTCGAGTCCATGGACTCCATGTTACTCGGGGTAGCAACCGATACACTCTTCAGAATACCCGTCAACATATCTTCTAGAAGGCTTGTTGGGTTCCCGGAGTTGAAGATCCAAGCATGGTAGTCGAAGTTTCGTTGCATTTGCTTGTAAACCACGGATGCAAGGGTAGTTTTACCGATTCCACCCAGACCAGTAACGCCAATCACCATGGAACCTGCCTCTGTTTGCTCCTCCATAAGCCAATTCTTCAGCTGCTCTACCTCTTCTTGCCTGCCTAATAGCTTTACGGATTCCAAAATTGTTCGGGTGGCATTTTCAGGTTCGTGACTTAGCATTGTGGGCGTCACTCGCACAGACATGTCTATGACAAGCTGCATATCAATCGCTTCCCAAATTAATTTCTTTATTTTGCTGATCGCGCTAAGCGAGAATTCCTTTATTAGTACAGCCAGCTCATCAAATCGCACACGCTGAGTTGGCAAATAAAAGTCTAGAATACTTTTGTCCGTGTTATGTACCACCGGTGCTAAGTTCACCCGAGTTGAATTTGATTGAGATTCGCTAGTGAGGAACCGTTTGATCTTGTTGATCACAGTATCCTCCTCTATATCGACAACATACCGCAAAAATTGGTAGGCTCTGGAGAAAGAACCTGTGCTAATGTTCATATTGAGGAGATGCAAATCACAAGTGACTATGATCTCTTCGACCTCTGCTGCTAAACGAGAGGTGGAATGGACCCAATTAGATATTTGTTCGCTGCGGGCGTCTTTTTTACCCTCGCTGAGATCTCTCTGCCACTCTGCGTCATGAAGAAAACCTTGTAAATCTTCAAGTGGTTTTTTAAGTTTTTGGAGCTCGTGTGCTATCGGATGGTATCTTTCGCTGCGAAGGTTAAGAAATTCTTGCAATCTTCGGACAAGATTGCCTACGGTGGCGGCCATCTGGCTTTAGTTTCTGGAATCTATTTCTGGATTTTGATTAGAAAGATCGGATTGGTGTCTTTGGGAATGAACGGAAAAAATTCTTGGTTTTAGTTTCCGAAACTATTTTCTGGATTGTGATTGGGATGATGAGTTTGGTATGCAATTGGACGGGGTCTTCCGTAGTGAACGGTAAAACTTTCTTGCAATCTTTCGGCAACATTGCCTACGGGGGCGGCCATTTGGTTTTTGTTTCCGGAATCTATTTCTGGAAGTTGATTTTTGTTTGTTGTGTTTATTATGTTTTCTTTAACAAATATATAGAGGCATATTGTCAAGTTTTTGAATTTGTTAAGTCTGCAACTGGCCGCAAAGTATTAAAAATTGGTCTCTCACCAAATTAACAGTTGGCCATTTCTTGTTCTAATCTTTTATTCTTTTCTTATTTCGTTGCGTGAGATTTGCGAAGATAAAAGTCAATGCGGATTTTTATAAGTTTGCTGTCGTAAGACAGCGCGTTGGACCTAACGCTTCTATTGGCTTTTCAATGTCAACTAACCACTCGGGGCTATTTTCGCTTCGACCAAATGAGATAGGGAATCTGTTAGCTTTTAACTCTTGCTTATTAAATGAGTTAGGGAATGATTCTTAAGTTTAACTTTTAACTCTTGCTTAATAAAGATTGTGAATTTATTTGGCGCTCTCATTGTCAAGTGTTTCAAATTTTGATGCTAATCATTCCACCCATTGCTTTGATCTTAAATTGTGTTACCTAGTAAAATTTCTTACCAATATCACATACAACATATATGTATTCATTTTATAAAAGAAAATGTCCTTATCGTAATCCCTCTTACCTACTCGGTCATAAATTGGCCAAAAACCAACGGAAAACTCGAGTTCATCAAAGGCCGCGAGCCTTATTTATACTAGGCTTGTAAGCGACACCAATGTTGTGGAATTATAAGCTAATATGAAAAATCAAAGAACAAAAAGCGAAGAATAAACGAAGATTTGGTGATTATGTTCTTTAATCTGACTACATCTTGGGATTTCTCAAGCTAGGAGTATTTTACTATGCGAGAGATATAAGATTACACAACTCTTGTCTTTGTCTTTTTGCCTTTCTTTTGCACCGCTCTCTCACAACTACATTCACTCACAATTGTAATTGCAATCATGTGTTGGGCACATGGAATTAGAGAAAGACATGTATTTATAATAGGGTTTCATCCCTAAATAAATGTTGATTGATATGCTGAAGATAAGGTTGTAAAGATTTGATTTCTTTTCAAATTTTACTGATCTCAAATCATCAAAACGCATCACTTGGTGTCGCCTCCGGCCGACCGGACATAGGACAGCTCTGGCCTATCCGAATGGGTTTTCTAGCCGGTCTTAGGTACGCACGCATCTACCTCCGGCTGGCCGATCCTAAGTGTCTCCCCAAATAATCCGAGGAGGTACCCAGCTAGACCTAGGTATTTAGCCAAATTTCTGTTATACAACTATCTTCAGGCTCTACAATCTCAACAATCTCCCACTTGGAGATTAAACTCTTGCACAACCTTGTGTTTTATCCTCTCAACTGTGATCAACTCACATCAGTAATGGGTGCCAATTTTCGAAATATCATGCGTCAAGGCCAGTTGAAGCCACTTCAACCTATCTAAGGTCATTACCTTAGTTAACATATTAGCAGGATTTTTACTTCCTCGAATCTTCATAAGTTGCAATACCCTCTCTCTAAGAGCTTACAAATGTAATAGTACTTCAGTTCAATGTGCTTCGCTACTGAATGAAAAGTTGGATTTTTAGCTAAATAAATAGTACTTTGGTTATCGCTATATAGAATAGTACTATTTCTCCCTTTCCCCAATTCAGATAAGAAATTATGCAACTATACCATTTCTTTATTAGCTTCAGTTACTAGTACATATTTTGTTTCTGTAGTAGACAAAGCTACAATTTTCTGCAACTTAGAAGCCCAAGAAATAGACGTACCACTCAAAGTAAACACATACGCTTTAGTACTCTTTCTCTTATGAAGATCACTTGCCAAGTCAGAATCAACAAAACCTT
>MKEJ01000160.1:0-12009 GCA_001753735.1 Embelia ribes
ACTGTATAGCTTTTAGGTAACAGTCACCACTAAAGGTGCAACAAGAATGAAGAATTAAAGAATTAGCTAGGACATCGACTGACTTGTGTTTTGTCCACATTTAATAGAATTGGTGAGATGCAAAGGAGAAAAAGAGAGAACACAGGATAAAGTGGGAGGCAACCTACTTTAAGTTTTTTAAGAGGGGATAGAATTCCACCTATCCCTCTATCAAGCGCTTTAACTCCCTCAAGTAACATAAAAAAATCAGAATTTATAACAAAATGAAATTTGTAGCATCCACTAGTAACTTTTGAATGTGCACTAGTAAATTAAGTATCAATACCTAAATAAATATGCACTAGTAAATTAAGGTATCGACATCTAACTTCCATATTTGTTTCTCCAAGATAGAACAATCTATTATATCATAATAAGTTTTTCAGTTCATAAAACTGCGGAAAAAGGAGAAAAAGGCACTACCTGCTGCAGCCGTCCCCACTGAAATAATAACCAGGGAATGGCTTAAAGTATGTAGTTTCATATCTGTCATGATCCCCGTAAAGAGTACGGAAAGCACCAGGCCATGAGCTTTTCACACATAAATATCCACTGCATTCACCTTCAATCTCATTGCCTTTCTCATCAACTATCACAGGCTGAACTCAGATTCAACAGAACATGTGGATAAGAATTGGAAAGCAGGAGTACAACAGGAGAAAATAATCTGAACAATTATTGAAATGTAAAATCACCTGAACTCCAAAGAAAGGAAAAGTAGCAGAACCAGGCTTTTGTGGCCAAGCACCAGGTAAAGGAGTAATCTGCATAATAATATGTCCATATGATTGTTCTTTCAAGTCATCCTCACATATGTGAATATACAATTCACTACAAAACTTTATCTCACAACTGGGAGTGGGGAAGAGTTTTGAACTTTATAATCTTCCGCAATTATTTGTTCATTTCAGTAAGTGATAAAGTTCAGATCTAACTGCTATTTTACCCACTCTATTATGTCTTAAAATAGCATAGGAGTGGCCGAGTGGATACAGAAACAACAAATAAAAGTTTATCAGTCTCAGGAAATGAAAAATCAGTCCTGAAACTAACCCTATTGCCACCTATGTTTAGAACAACCTATAGTCTCTATTGTTTCAGAGCTGACAGATGGCAGAAAAAAGTTGTACCATAAAGCCACCAGTTTCCGTTTGCCACCATGTATCAGAGATGGGGCATCTTGAATCTCCAACCACATTGAAGAACCACCTGTCAAAAATGGCAAAAGATGTGCTTATTTATTTTCTAACTTCAAAAGCATCTGCTAACAGGCAAGAGTAGTAATTTCAACCTCCATGCACTAGGATTTATAGGCTCTCCCACACTACCAAGGACTCGTAAAGATTTGCGAGAAGAGCGGGTGACAAACTGCGCGATACCAAGCACTTCAAATCAGTAAAAGTAACTTCAAAATAAAACCTTGCAAATCCATTTACTTCTGAAACAGTCTTGCTAATCCTTTAATTTTATTTGAACACTGCAACAGTCCAATTATGTATATAGAGAACCAACAAAATGAAGCCCAGTCAATTCTTTCAGATATTTAAAATAAACATGGTCAATGTATTATTTCAACTTATGTTTCCCTTGGATTGTATTAATAGCGAAGGGAAAGATAGTAGAGTACTATTAACCTATTGCTCTACACTGGTCTGCAGTTGCTACGACCTAACTGCATGGATATCCCCCTATCCCCCCTTCGTTTCTCTCTCCTCATCTCCATTCTCTCTTTCAGCAACTAAAACAACTTGCCAATGCACTAGAAGAAAAGTTGTTAATCTAGTTACTTTCTTCTATGCTTTTCATCTTCTGCTACATCATTTTCTCTATCCCTTTCTACCTCTATATAAGTTTTCCTTCTCCATTGTTTTCAACTAAGAAGCAATGATACGGACACAGGTGCGTACACGGATTCGGCAATTTTCAAAAATTCAGCACATGGACATGGCGAGGATTTGGTATTTTTTTTTTAATATTTGTAAGTTAGTAAAATTATTTATTAGTTGTTGCATACAAAAAACTATTACAATATGAGATTATTCCAATTTGCTAAAAAAATCTTAAACTGCTAATCCGAACAATAATATAATATAAAAATTATCTCCCCAGTTAAAAATAAGATTATTCTAGTCTGCTAAAAAAATCTTAAACTGCTAATTTGCTAACAAAATCTCAACAATAATTTAAGAAAAATTATCCTAATCTGCTAAAAAAATCTTAACAACAATCTACTAAAAGAATCTCCTCAAATGTCATAATCTTATATAAAAATTTTGAGAAATAATTAGATTATCCTAATTTAAAATGAAAAATTTGGAGAGAGAAATTGCAAAAGGGGAGAGAGCATACTTTGTTCTCCTTGGGACAGAGGAATTGATGAGAGAGAGAACAATTGATGCCGATAGAGAATAATCAATAACCCAGGAGAGAGAAAGAGGAGATTAATAGAGAGATCGAGATCGAGATCGAGATCGCTGCTCTTCTGTTTTCAATTTTAAGAGATAGGGTTTATCTCTTTTAATTTTTCAGTCAACCCCTTATTTTTTCAATTGTTACAAATTGCCCCCAAAAAATGAAGAATTAATTGCACTTTGACCCTTCCGTGTCTAAGGCATGTCCAATAACTACATTTTTACCACAGCCGTGTCCCCAACATGTCCACGCCGTGTCTGAGAAGTGTCGGGCAATTAAATTAAGATTTTTAATTTCAGATGGCGTGTCTAACATGTATCTGGCTGTGTCCAATGCATATCTGTGTCCCCAGAGTGTCCACGGCTACGGCATCCAATTCGGAGTGTCTATGCTTTATAGGCTTTCTATCATGTTACAAAATAAGAATAGTTGTATTGAAATAAAGAGAAGATTACGGCTTGTGAATTTTCTTCACTTTTTTTAAATAAAAAAATACTTTAACTTAGTCTATTTACACAGCAAATGTCATCTGACCTAGCTAATGCTTCAACACAATTCAACTATATCTCTGCAATATAAGATTAGAGAAATGTCTTGCCTCATCTCCTTCTCGCATCAGAGATCGAATCAGTGTAGGGGCAGTGTAAAATGTTGTGACCTTGTATTTATCAACAATATCCCAACAGCGTCCTGAATCAGGATAGTTTGGAGCCTGCAAGGATCACAAAGAAAAAGTCAATAGGATGTAAAATCAGTTGAAGAGTTTTAAATGACCATAATATTTACTTGATACATAAATTGTTTGAAAGCTACAGAAGCAGATAAGTACAATGAGCAATTCCAACAAACTGTAACATGAACATATTTGACATCAAAGCGAGTTTCAGCAAAGCGATAATCCAATTATTAAAAAAAGTTGGGTAAATTGTGTAGTAAAGTGAAGGTTAAACTTTGAAATTTCCATAGAACTCCACAAATTCAAAGGCCCTGATTTTCTAGCCAGATCCTTAATAAACTAGACCTTGGCTGTAGTTAAACAGTTGAAATGCCAAAGAACAGGTAGAACAGAACTAGCATTACCAATTTGAAGTACTCACGCTTCAAGGTTACTGACCAATTTTTAAGTCTAGATCTTTGACATGAAAGGCCAAGTTGAAGGATGACAAAGTTAAACCATAGAAAGAAAACAGCTTTAGAAAGTAAATTGGAGGCCAAGGTTGCACTAGCCATTATACGCACAACAATTGAAATGTATATAACATAACTTTATGAACAAATTTAGATACAATAGTTCCTAGTTTTCTTCACCCATCAAACATTGAAATTCTTTTTTTAGTCCCACAGCATGTGGGATACTGAAATTGCAGGCATCTTTGCTACAACTTCAAGTCTTATCCAAGGTTCACATTTTACGTTTAGACCTTCACACCAGGTTTTATTTAAGTTTCCTGAGTCCTAATGATGGCCATCCATAATGCATATATCTATCACTTTTTGTAGTTTAAAATCAGTTATCTTTCACTGACCTAGGCACATTCTTTCAGTTAAATATGACTGCTACGAAGACCAATATATTAGAAAAAATTTCAGTTAGTTACCCCTTCAAATACTAGTACGGATGCTCCATTAAGAAGAGGCCCATAAGTGACATAGCTGTGCCCCGTAATCCAACCACAGTCTGCTGTACACCTACAAGAAAAAAAAAAAAAAAACCGTCTAAGAAGACAAATTTCATGAATTTCTACCTTAAGCTTCACTATGAAACTCATCAATGCTGGTCCTATGTGTTAATTTTCAGGAGTACCAGTATATGTCTGACGGCTTGTAGTCAAATGCATATTTAAATGTTGTTGCTGTATATACCATGTAGCCTCCCGTTGTATGCAGGACACCCTTTTAGGTTGATATAAAAACAATGAAATTAGAATGACAGAATCCCAGAAGCTACCTAAAAGTGAGTTTATTAGAATTAAGTACCTTAGGTTTCCCAGTGCTGCCACTGGTATATAGCAGAAACAGTGGATCCTCTGCATCAACCCACTCAACATCACATGTTACGGGGTATTTAGGAACTGCATCCTGCAAAGAATTCGATGAATACCCTATAATGTATCGAAAAGAAAAAATGATAGAAGAAGAAAGAAAGGAAGAAAGAAAGGAAGGAAGAAAGAAAGAAGAACACAGACTGACAATTGTTAGCCTCACTCAACGAATGTTACACAGGGAGAAGATTTTGATTTTAATTTTTATATTTGTCGTGCTGTCATTTTCCTTGACCAAAAGAAATTAAAAAACTACAAATTTTGATGGATTAACATTTATTTGGGAATTAAAGTGTGGCAGGAAGTTCTTTTACTCTTATATTATAAGAAGTAGCAAGTAATTGATTATTTTGATGGGGGTATTTAAGGAATGTAAACAATAGAGGGTGCAATGGCCTCCATGCTTTAGAGGAAGGATAGATAATGTTATTGCTATGGGTACGGGTAATTGGTGGTACAACATGTTGATTTATCATATGTGGCCTTTCTATACTAGTGGTACTTCAATTGATAAATGATTATGGGTGATTTTGAAGACATTATTTATCTTTAAAATGGACGAATACAACAAAAAAAATAGAAGTATAGCATGATGTGGCCCGCCATAGGGCCTCACCTAAGGCGCTAGCCGAGGCAGCACCATAGTGACCAGGCTGGTCTTGAATCATGAGGCGTCTTAATCTCGCCTCGTCTGAGCGCTTAGCCAAGTGCCTAGAGCGCCTTTATCAACACTGGCACATTCATCCAACATCATCTGTTGAATGAGTACTAACAAGCACAAATGGGCTTGAAAAGTGAAATGAAAACGAAAATGCAGAATTTTAGAGAAAACTACAGGTTCACTGATGTACTAGACCCTTAAAAGGAATGGAAAACTGCGATTGGCTGAACAAATGGTCACTTGTCATTTCATTACTTCCTTGGAATCTCATTTCAGTTGGGCCCAAAAGAAACATTAACAAAAACAAATGTTAAGATCTGAGAAGGGTCTCCTGGAAGAAGAGAACCTTTATCACAGATTATCAAGATGTAACATAGAATAGAGTGTCCAGGCAACTTCTCTACTGACCTGCCACCAAATATCTCTCTCCTCGTGCCACTTGGTAGCTTCTCTCGTCATCGCTGATTGATTTTCATAGATCAAGCATGTATCTGTGCACATAAGAAACAAATCACAAATATTCACGGACAGTTAAAACAAGAAGCAATAAGAAAGAAAATTTGACAGGTAAAACACAAAAACGTATGCATATTGAAATTCAAATCACACAAAGGATTGAAGTCCCGCAATAACAAATAATCAACTGGATGTAAACTGTTGACAAGCATAAACTCTCTGTTGGCTAATCTAACCTTAGTTCCACCCTTCAACTTCATTTTCATTTTTTAAGCCTTGACAAGTTGATGTAACACTCTAAAGTAAACTAAGAAACGTAGTTGAAAAAGACATATCTAACTCTATTATAAAAGTATAAGGCCCTCTAAGATTTCCTTTATTTAACATGATGAAAAAATCCCTCGCAATATTACAAAATTACAACTATTTTAGTTAATAAATTAGAACAAAGAAGGTTAATAATATATTTAACAAAACATACATATCATTACTTATCTAATATTCTATTTTAAAAGTTAAATAATCGTTATGGATAAATAAACCACTGATCCCATAGTTTCAACATTAATTCTTTTTGGTCCTTGAAGTTTCACTTACAATAGTAATAGTCTCACAGTTTGGAAAATAGACAAACTTGGCCACTAAAGTTTAAGAAAAGTAACATATTTAGTACCCTGAATTGTTTTTGCTCATATTTAAAATCCAACAATACTTAAAATAAGAGAAAATATCAATATTGAATATCATAAAAGACTTGCACCAAAATAAATAATGTATAGGTCACTTCATATATTTCCATCATTTATGACTGTGAGTTTGCAATCGTAAAAACAAAAGATAAAAGTTAAATTTCGTTCTCAAAGTTAACTTATTTTTAATTGAAAAACTTTCCAAATTCTCCCACCCCTGTAATTTTCACCTTTAAGTTTAACTAAGTAACAATTATTATAAGCATTACTAAAAATCTAACTTAAAAAACCATGTGAATAGTTGCTTAAAACTACCCTATAATAGATTACTTGAACCAATTTCAATATCAAATTCAGATTGTTAGATAGAGTTATGCTCATCTTTTTATAATAGCAATAAGAGAAAAGTTGATTAAATTTAATACATCTAGAATTTTTCTTAATTGAAAAAATTTATATGTTTATTATTTGTTATGTTATTACAAGTTTGTAACTCGTGCGTTGCATAGATGATATGAAGAGCGTTTCATTTTTAAATTTTAGTTTTACATTTGTCTTATTTGGTTTGTAGCATAGTGGCATTGTTCAGAGTATGGGGCGAAGAAGTTTAATAAAATATTTTCAATACGCGGGATAAATAAATTCATTTATTTTTAGGAATACGAAACTAAAAATTAATTACTTTTAATTTTAATTTATTCTTAATCTGTTTATATTTAATAATATTTAGAGCAATTCTG
Source organism: Embelia ribes (assembly GCA_001753735.1). Classification (NCBI taxonomy): domain Eukaryota; kingdom Viridiplantae; phylum Streptophyta; class Magnoliopsida; order Ericales; family Primulaceae; genus Embelia; species Embelia ribes. Next base: position 7,040 of record MKEJ01000160.1, read on the forward strand.
TTATTGTAATATTTTTAATAAATTTAATTTTTCCAAGAAGTTTAGATCGATGGAATTCTATGATAAGTTCATTATCTAAAAACCTTAAAGTCATGGGACACATGTCAATTAATTATGCTGACACTTGTAAAAAATAGAACAAAAATAGTTGAAGGAATAACTTATACATAATTCTCTAACAAACAATTTTTTTTTTTCTTAATTGTAATATTCATCATTTTATTCCCGTGCATAGAGTCAGTTTTGACATATATCTTATTGTTTCCAACAAGATTAGATTTAGAGGAATTCTGTTATTGTAAAAATAAAAATAAAATAAATTATTTTTAATAAGCTTTATTTTACAAACATATTTACTTTGGGTGAAATTCTATTATGATAAATTTTTACTTACAAATCCTAAATTTATTGGATACATGTCAAAAGACTATGTGAATATATGTCGCGATTAGAGTGAAAGTAACAGAAGGTACAACATTTATAACAATCAATGTCTAACATCACTCTAAAAGTATGCTTTGCCTTTTTTGTTTCATGCTATCTAAAATATCCTATCATTTTTTTTAAAAATATATCATGTCACAATTTTAGAATTAAGATGCTAGATTGAAAATATATCTAACATTTTCTTTTGATAACTTGTCTAATAGATCCAATCATAATCAGATTGATTTTGTGATAAATCAAATCCAAACTAAAATTAATGCATATATCATAACTTTCTCTCTATTATTTTGAATTACCAGAGAGTAATAAGTTAATCTTATCATTTTTTAACTAAAAATATTTGTGTTGTAATTATTTAAAGATTACAAAAAAATTGAGAAGAAAGCTATGTAATAAAATTTGTTTTCGGTGTCTTTTTTCATAAATTTTATTCTTTTGGTTCTGTTTTCTTTTTTACAAAATAGCGTAAATTATTGAAAGTTATTTCTTTATTTCAAATAAATGTATACAAGTTTTACCCATTTTCAAAAACACTATATACATTAAATGTTATTTTAATCTTATTTTTTACTAGGCCTATAATACTTGGAAGGTGATATTTTTTTATTTGCACATTCAATGGTTAAACATGGGTTATATTAAGTAAAAATCACAACTTTAAATATTCTTTTAAATGTAAAAATCATAATTTTTAAATCACAAATTATTTTCAGCACAATAATGTTTGTTATATTATAAGCTTTCTTCAGGGTATATACATTATGTGACATTGGATCCATATGAGGTTTCCATATATTTTTTTTAGAATTTTTTGTTTAAGATCTTAAAGATGTTTAAGATGTTGTGATGAAAATGTGATTAAAAAGATACAATTATGAGTTCGTATTGTGTATAGGCACATTAAATTTATTTTGACATTGTTAAAACGTTATTAACATTCTTTTTATGTTCCACATATATTTTATCATATTTCTGTTGTTCCTATTTTGTGGTATTTTGATGAATGTTGCTACTTAAAATTAATTTTGCACTTTAATTTTTTTTAGAGCACCCATATTGCAAATAATGAGTTTAAACAATGTTACTAGATAAACTATCATTCTAAGTTATAAACAAAATTACAAATTAAGATTAATTTTGAAAATTTAACAATAATCTTCTTCTTCTCTTTCAATTATTTTTACCAATTAGTACTAAGATTCTTTTTAATAACAGCAATTTTCTTTTTCTATTCAACTTGCCTAAACTCAAATGTAACCCCTATACATAATACATTTCTTTCGTACTAACAAAATTTGCACAAAAAATTAATAAATAATGAGATATTTTTTATTGGCCTGAATTAAAATTTTTTAATTACAAATTTTGTAACAAAAGAAATATTTTTTTTCCTGTAGAAAAGTTAATATTTTACTCCAATTAACTCATTCGGTCTTTTTTTTTATAAAATTCACACATATTGGATGTGCTGTTCGGCCAAAAGTGAAAAAGTAAGCGCACCATTATATTAGTCAATCTTTCAATGAATGATTTTAATTTCAAATTAACGATGGATAATGACTAATTCTTGATGAATTATTTTAATCAAATCTTGATAAGCAAAACAATGGAACGTTTGGTCTAAAAATCTAATGCCAAGATTCTTTGATTCCTCAAGCCCTACATGAAACAAAAAGAATCTGCCAATCCCACTACACCCTCCCCTCAAAAAAGAAACATAAAGAAAGAAAGAAAGGAAAAGGAAACTAAATGATGGGGTATTTTATACATACATGATACATTCCCTTCTTTATTATTGAAAATTATGCACATGCCCCCCAAGTTTTGGTTAAATCAAAGTGGAGCCCTATGTCATAACTTTGTATCAAAAGGTGTTGATCAACCATTTTCACATAAAAATGTATATTGTAGAGTAAATTCTAATCACACCTAACCTTGTAGTTTATTTCAATCCATACCATGTCCCACAATTTGTTTCAATTTATCTACATCCTTTTATTCTATTCTGTTCGCTAATTTCCGCAACGGTTAACAACGTTTACTAACCTTGTTGACCAACAAGAATTATGATTACATTTGACACTTTAATCAATTATTCTAGGATCATAATAAAAACTTGTAACGTATTTTGAAAATAAATTTAATTAGGAACTTATTGTATGCATGTTTTAACTTCTATTATGTGCAAAACATAATAAATATTAAAATAGCAGATATAAGTTCTGATTTTACTTTTGCCATGCGAGTGGATCGCATATTGATCACGTGATCGTGATAACATCTTATTTGACAAGTTATAACCGGTGTGTGAGCGTAATTTGTGAACAAGCATAATTCAACTTACAATATCCAATCATCCAGGGATGGGAGTGTAATTTATCCTAAAAAATGTAAAGAAAAGGCATGTTGTTTTCCCTTTTAGACATTCAAAAAAGAAATATACGTTAAAGTGACCCCATTTATTTTTCCCCATTTCTAAAGCTTGCTTAGAGTTATGACAAAGTTGCACCCATTATTCATCATGGTGGGGCTATCGAATTCATTAGAGAATCAAGCAAGAGAAGGATAGGGTGAAAAAGACGCAAAAAAATATTCAATGCTAAAGTTCTCTATAGGACTTTTAATACAACATTACAATTACAAAATAAATATTATATGTTATATGCACTGAAATATTATATTCATATTTTAATTTACACTATTGATGGTATAAGGGGACATTTATTTTAAGAGATATTTAATATACAGGGTGAGATTCGTAGCAACACCATGATAAAAAAAAGGGTAAATTACACTTTGCCCCCATGAGGTTTCTAACAATTTCGGATTACCCCCTAAGGTATCTACAAATTATACTATCCCCTCACGAGGAATGCATGTTCATTGCATTTACCCTTGATTTTGGGGGCAAAGTAAAAGTCAGCTTTTAGGCAATAAGTTACTCTTTGAATTACCCTATTACCCTTCATGTAGCACCAATTCTCTAATTTTTTTAATTTTTAAAAAAATAAATTTTATAGCTACGTGTATAAAAAATATTTTTCTTAAAATGCTTCAAATGAATAAAATAAGATAGAAAATTAAGGTTAAAATGGTCTTTTTTCATGCAAGTCAAAGTTGCATTTTTACAACGGGGCAAAATGTAATATCCGATACCATGGGGGGAATTGAAATAATTAGAAACCTTATGGGGCAAAGTGTAATTTATCCTTGTATATAATGAGCATTTCGATGAAAATAATAACGATGTCAAATATATGTCGAATAATAATTGAATACTTTGTTTTGGCATATAATTTTAGGTAATTTCATATTGAAATTTTGAATGGAGTACAAATGGCAAAATTTTTGCATATTATTTTTTGAGTTGACTTCACCATGTAATCAGTAAAAAGTGGAAATAATTGTAAGTATAAGATTTTTATACATACTAGTATGTATAAAATGAAAATGTAAACTTTATTTTGTAATGATTGCATATTTCTTAAAATGGAAATATTCATATTGTTTTTAGATATTTTGATTTAAAAATATGATTAATTATTTATGCACGGAGTAATTAATTTGGATGTGTGAAAAATCAAAGCCTCCTCCTAACTTTTTTTCATAAACCCTTATAATTATTTGTAAGTCTTAAATAAAAAGAATTTAACACAAATAGGCCCGTGCTCTAAATTAACAGAATCCCCGAGTCCATGAATCCAACTAATATGAAAAGAATGAATAAACAACATTTATTAATAAATAACTATTAAATCTAAAAGCTAAAACATAGTCTTGCATGAAGGAATTTTATTTCATAATACAAAAACTAATATAATAATTACCAAAATGGAACTTCCATTTAAAGAATATGTCCGCTCCATTCACAAATTATTACACAATATTTTTTTTTAAAAAGTTATAAATTATAATAATTTAATATTTAAATATAATAAAAATATTAAATTTATATTTTCAAATATAAAATAAGAATAATATTGATTTTTTTGTTATACTAAAATATTAAATTATTATATTTTAATTTTTTTTTTAAATATATTTACAATAATTTGTGCACGAAAAAATATATAATTATAATTGGATTAAAAGGAAAAACCAATGAAGATAGAGTCTTAATGATGAGTCATTATCATGGTTATAATGAGCTTTTCTCAACTTCAAGAAGTCAGTCAATTTATGATTGAAGGTTAAACTGCACGCTATTAGGGCTTAGTCTACAGGACTAAGCTCAATCATTCCTCCTTTCTGATATAAAATCCATTGAGGAAAAAAAAAGAAGAAAGAGATTACCTAATAAAGAGAAATGATATTCGCATGCATAATGGTAGCATTTTGGCGTATTGCTAGAAGTATTTTCTAAATCTGAAAGTTCATTTGCAAAAAATTTGAATAATTGATGGACTTTTTTTATCAACTTTTTAAGAAATGTATTGTTTTAAAAGCTAATTTATAGAAGTTCATATTATTTACTTCTCTGTAAGTCCATTTACTATACCTCTAGCAAAGTACAAAAATATAAT
>MKEJ01000161.1:0-11777 GCA_001753735.1 Embelia ribes
TTGTTTGATAAGCATTTATCATGTTATAATAATTTTTAATCAAGTTTATAACTTTAGTTGTTTTTCCACAACCAGATTAATAATATTTTTAGTAGTTTGCTTTGCGTTCATAGTTTTAGCTTTCGGGACTTTTGCCACTCTGACTTTTCTATATCTAGATCTAAGAAAGGACTCTCTTGATTTTTTGCTTTCTCATTATTAGACATAACATTTGTGAGAACTTAATGAATACTTGGTACTACGTTGTGAAAACTTGAGATCACCATCCATTCTACAAAGGACTTGCAAGCCTGCTTCCTAAGAAATCAATGGACATGTCAATGATCTGAACCAAATGGTAAAATGAAATGCAAAATATGCAGACAGTTGTCAGAAACATGATTATTGAAATTTGCGTTTAAGTCTTACGATTCTAGATATTATGATTCTAGGTAGTGAAAACAATTTAGGTCTACATGGAACCTTAATTTTTTAAAATTTTAGAGAATCTAGACTGTTTTTATTAAATGGTAGAATCTCGATTTGAGTTGCGATTTTACGTTTTTTATTTTCACTAATAATTCAGATGCTGATTAGTCTTCTGAGTTAGATACTCCATTTTGACATATAAAATTGTTCAAATGAAAGAGAGGAATTAAGAAGTGCAGATAATTAAATGTTACAATTTATTTCTCAAATCAAGTAATTGAGAAGAAAAATAATGATTCTTTTATATTCTCACTTTAAAACCAAAGCTAGTTTTTTGAACTGTTAATCTCTTTTATATTTGGAAGGGGTTAATACGTCTTCTCTTTATATTTGACATTTATCATCAATCTACGAGATAATACATACATTGAGATTCAAAGCATTATATACAGTTTTATTAATCCTTTTCGATACTTGAAATTATTTGGTTCCTTCAATTCAGCTTCAGATCTTTCACTTTGGATGCATTCATTCTTTATTTTGTGCTTTAAGACACTAGTTATTTGTTGTGTGCTTCAAAGAACTCCAATTTTTGACCGTTTCAAGTGTTATTTTTTTCTTTGTGTATTTAGACTCTTAACATTTGTTTTGTAATTAAGTATCAGACTACCTTATTTTACTTATTTCATCTATCTTTATTTGTTTATCTACTCCTTTATGTTGAATGGCAATATTGGGGGGGTATAGACGACTAAAATTATTAGTTATAATATTTGAGTATATTAGGATATTTAGTGTTATTTTCAAGTGCTATATGTAATGTTACGATTCTATGGTACAATTCTATGAAATAATTCTACATATCCCTAAACAATTTCAGCTGAAGTCTCGATTTTGAAAACCTTGATCACTACCAATTTGTTAGTCTCTTGGAAATGGTATTTTAGTATAATCGAGAAAATTAGGTTAAATTTTTTTTTTTTTTCCTTTACTTGCTTCTGTACAGGATCAGTTTTCTTGTATCCAATTAAATTTAAAAATTATATTTCTTAGAACCTTTTTAACTTGCTTATAACAATTGTATAACCATATAAATATTTGTCATGAATTAATTGTACAAGCGATTATGTTTATATCATAATATTGTTTGATTTGATCATTTATAAGCTTAAAGAAAAAAACTGTGGTTTTCCTCTTGGTTTTACATATTAGCTTCTCTGTTGGGATGAAAGAAAAGTTGTAGGAAGGGAAAAAGAACTTTTGAGTTTTTGTCCTCTTACAATTTGTGTCTGATATTTTTTTCGATTTGTGATTATAGATGGCAAATTCTTATGCCAACACTGATGTGGATGTTTTATCGGTTGTGACCTCTAAGGATGTCGTGATCCCTACATTTGGTGCTCATAAAGTGTCAGCGAGGTCGTGCGAGACATTTGTGATTTCCGAGATGGACCTAAATGGTAGAGGGTGACCTGTCATATTTGTGCTAATACATGGATATTCTCATTTTAGCTGAGGGTGGATGGTGAATAACTTTATATTGGAAATTGACACTCCCAAGGTTAACTGCGATGGAAAAGTTGTGCTTAAAATGACCTCGGGGAAAAGAACTTACTGTCAAAGATATATTGCATGTGTCCGACGTTCGAAAAAACCTTGTTCGGGGTCCTTACTGAAAGGCCGATTTTAGGCTCGTGTTGGAGTTCGAAAAGTTGTACTGTTAATAATTGGGCAAAATTGTATAGATAGATAAAAAAATCTTTTTTTTTCTTCTTCTTCGTTTTAAGCATCTTTCACTCTTATTTGTGTGGGAAACATATTCAATATCATAAGGTACGGGAAACGGAAGTGGTAAATATGAGCTAAAAATACAGGGAAACGTGGATACGATTTTGAAACGTACGAGTAACGTACGGAAAATGTATATGAACCTGTGATTTTTTAATCGAATATTTTAAAACTTTACGAAAGTTTGTAAGTACGATAATTTTGATACTTGTATGCCAAAATTTCAACATTTTGATGAATAAAGTAATTAATAAATTAGTCATTATTTACAAAATAGAAGTGAAATAATTATTTAATCATAAAAGTGCTAACAAAACTTATTCTTATAATATTTTTATTAATTTTATTTACTTTTTTTTATGAAATAATATCCAACTGACCTCCTACGAGTTTTCAAAAACTTGATCTTGAGTTTCCCGATAGTATTTTGAATATTTCCTAGCTGTTTTCCTTGAGTTTTCCATGCGTATTCCTAATCGTCCCCCAAACATTTCGAGATTGTTTCCTACGTGTTTCCATTCAAAATTCCCTCACATTTCGCACCCATAATGAAAATGCATTTCCAGGGAAACATGTTTCCCACCTTAGAGGTAAGCTGGAAACTATGTAATTATGCCCTATATTTCAATTGAATTGCATTTTTAGTTTGGACTTTGGGATTCAAATCAAGTTATTATTTAAACTCTTTCTTGAATACTTAAATTGCATTTTTAGTTTTGGCTTTAAGATTCAAATGAAGTTATTATTTAAACTCTTTCTTGAATACTTTTCTTTTTCCGAGTGCATAATTGTTTTCTAGTTCCTCTGTTAAGAGGTGGAAAGAAAACTCTAATCATCAAAGTTCTCCTTTTCCGCAATGAGGATTGGGTTGGAATCGTGTTTTTTTTTCTCTTTCTCATGGAAAGCACCTCTAATATGTTTCTACTAAGCATAAATAGCTTCACTATTACCATGACAAAAGTAGATTTTAGTAGCGGGTTTTTGAATACCCTTTTAGAAGGAGGTTTTAGAGAAGCTGGAAAAATTCCAAACTCAACCTCAGTATATATGAATAATCGTAGGCTCTGCACTTGTTGTCTTGAATATGATTTACTTTTGAATTATATGTGTAACATGAAGTATGCACTTGAGTAAAATATACATGCCTCCCGTTTTGCAAATATCATGCGTTTCATTTGCTTGACATTTTGATAGTTTAAGCTACCATACTTCATCATTTTGGAACTTGGTAAGAAAGCTGAAGACCCGCATTTTTCTTCAGTGATATCGGTAAACCTTATATTTTATATCAGAACTTAAAAGCATTTTTTAGTTCTGTTCTAGGAAATGCCATGAGTACTTATTTTGATCCTTCAGATGAACTTTTCCCTTATTTCACAAAAAGTGGTAAGATTTGTTTCTTACCATTGTGAATATGTAGTATGAGGACATGCATTCTGGTTTAAGGATCAAGTTTTTTGTTTGACATCTTTGCAGCTAGGACTGGTGGAAAATTCGCGCCAAAGGTCAAACCCCGCCTGAGAAAAGAAACGTCTATAAAGCTTCCTTCCTCACAGCCTGTACAGTATATTAGGAGTTTGGATAGTGAAACTGAAAAGCCACCAGAAATCAATTTGTGGACAATTATTTCTGGAGTTCATTCTTTAAATAATTCTTCTTTGGCCACTAACTCGTCACGACATTTTATTGGAGAGATATTAGTGGACAATTATGTTCTGCAAACTGATTTTGTGGTACCTGATATCAATGGGAAACCAGCAGGAGAGGTAACTGTTCTAAATTACTAAATTCATAAAACCAAAAAGAATGAAGAATCTCAGTATTCTAACAATTCTTTTGGTTGCAGGAAGCTTCAATGAATACTTATGTTGACCCCCTGGATGATATCTTCTCAGTGCATGCTGCAAAAAGTAGTAAAAGCTTAGATTTTGTTTCTCGCTATTGTCTGTGTATATTATGAGGAAATTTATTCTTCTTTAAGAGGATCAAGTTTTTGGTAGTATGAGGAGGTCCATTGTCCATGTTGTTAGGTTTTTGGATATGAGTTGATACATATTTTAAGATGGATTTTGAAGTCAAGAAACTTCTTTGTTGTTAGGTTCTTTAAAAGGCTTTTTCTTTAATCAACTTCAATTGCGTTTTGACTTGGATGTCCTATGTTTACTTTGGGCTTTCGTAAAAAAAAAGTTGAAGAGAGAGAGAGAGCTGGCTCAAAAACTGATGATGGAGAGTTTGGGGATGAGTTTAAGTATTCAATAACCAGAAAATCAGTGCTCAAAAACTATTTTTTGCCCTTTTTCTTTTCAGAACTTTTCTAGTTTTTGAGGATGGAATTTTAATTTTGCTCCTTTTGGTAGCTACGGCTATTAGCAAGTTTCCACCTAAGCTCGAGCCTCGTCCTGTCAAGAAGTCACCTGTAAAGCAGCTTTCCCCACAGCCTGTACAAAATACTAGGGTTGGAGGAGGAAGTGAAATTAAAAAGGCATCTGAAAGAAAATTGGAAAACAATCTTGATCTCCATGTTGATGTTGTCATGTCTGATGTCAATGGGAAACCAGCACAAGAGGTTAGAGTTTAACTATTCATGGTACTTTAAAATTTCCTCCTGTGAAAGTAACTCTTTAATTTCAGGATGTAGATACAATTGTTGGATTGGAATCTTTTGACGGCGTTTCTTACCAAGCTACAAAGATAGCTGGTTAGTAATCATATGCCTGAACTTTTTTTAATGCTTTTCCCCTTATGTTTCTTTGTTATGATTTACGCATTTTGAATATGTCTACAGTGGGTTTCGCAAGTGGATACCTAGATAAGATTGATTCAAGTGTTCAACGGGGTGACGAGTCTTGGAAGAGGAATCCTGTTTATAATGATTCTAAAGGTTATGCGCCATCAGAGACACCTTCTGTTCCTGATTCTGAAACCAGTAATATTGTAGAGGACTCCCATGTTCCAGATGTTTTAACAGCTGAGGGTTCAATAGTCTGTTTCTCTAATATTAATTTATATGCTTTTCCCCGAGATGAAGTTGTTTTGGATTCTGATGCTGGTTTCCATTTCAATGAAGGAGTATTGGAATTAGAGGTGCAACTAGTTGCTTTTCATTCTTTTACATTCTTAGGGGATGAAGATGTTTATCACTAATCATTTGACAAGTATGGTTTGAACTTTTGCTTTGTTCAGGAAGTAGGGACTGGTCCTTGTACGGAAGCTTTAGAAAGTTAATTTGAGATGATCACACGATCTGGTAACTATTGCGCTGTGGTGTTGTGTTTTGTTTTCCTTCTCTTGCATTATTATGTGATATATTCCTAATCTCAGGACAACATAGCCTAAAAATGCAACAGAAACCCAAGTTTGAAGTTGATAGATGGGCAAATGGCGCAATCAGTTCTCATCCGGATGGCTCTGGGAGTTCTTTACCTGATGCTTCCTCAACGTACGTATATATTTACTTTAATGTACATATATGTTTTAAGTGATGAAGTCCAAATAGAGAAAATTGAAAAAATAGGGACAAAAATCCAAGAACAAAATTTGAAACATGCTGACACTCGTTTGAGCCTAATCCACATAAGGTTGATAATCTCTAGATGATAATGCCATGATGGTACAAGCATTACCGCTTTGCATGTTAACCTATTTCATCCATATCCTTCACATGAGTTGCACCGTTTTGGTATCTTCTTAACCTCACTTTGGGATGCCCTCCTCTTTGTTGTAGTGTGTCATTTCCTCACCTTGACCAGTAGTTTTAAGTATTTTCGTTGTTTGATCTCATCTTGAATAACCCAATCATCTTCGTTTCCAACTGTATATACAGTTTTCGCATATGAGTTCACCCACGCTTCAGTTATATGAAACCTAAAAATTGATATTTTTTGGCATTGTTATTAATATGTACTATAGTTCATAGATTTATTGCATAAAGTTCTAGCCTTGAGCATAACCTATATGGATCCACACACCAACTACGACAAACAGCCAATGCATGTGTACATAGAATACCAAAAAGATCAAATACCCTACAAGTACATGTTTTTGCAAGAATGTCAACATCCCTATTCTGTACACCATCTTGCATGAAGAACTCGAAGGAATTGAACAGTTGAACAGTGTAGTGCATGGCTTTCTGAAAATTAGCAGAATTACCTTTTCATAATGGGGAGCTAAATGATCCTTGCTCTTTGCTGCATTTTTTTAACCAATCTTGTAGTGTATACCGTAAATAGTTAGCCAAAGTTGTAATATGATACTTTCTTGCTTATCTGTTCTAATTGTTGAAGCTCTCATCATAGTTACTCGTCATTTGATTGTAATGTATACCTGGAAAAAAAAGCGCAACTCCATCTTTCCATGCCAATTTCTTCCAAATAAGTAGCGATGCGATGATCCTTTTTCCTTATCTTCTCAAAATGGATATGTGTTAACCCCAAAATTTGTTCAAATGTATTTTGATGATAACCAAAATGGATGATTAATTTTATCCGTGTTCTATGTTATGTGCTAATTAATTTTCTTGGAGTATCATACATCTTTAACACAGTTTTAAGTGGGAAAGTTAAATAAAATTGAGTTAGAAAAGGAAACATCAGTTGAAGTGGCCAACAACCGACTATCAGAGGTTCGACAGCCGACTGATGGTTTGTCTGCTAATGGACACAAGGCCAACTGCCGACAAACGCGTGTCAAATGACGGACACAAGGCCAACAGCTGACAGTCATATGATGAGAAATTAAAATTGTTGATTTGTTTCCATTATTTAAGAATTATCTTCCATAACTCGACTTGAGATTGAAGATTATAAATAGAGGCCTTGAAGAGAAATTCAAATTATCCAATTGAGTAACAATCTCTCTACTTCCCCTCTCTTACTACTTTTCTAGTCTTATTCTACCATCTTCATATATATAAATTTAGAGGCTTTCTTTGTTTAAGGTTTGAGTCCAAAGTTGTATCCACTATTCGTTCAAAGTGTAAGGGTATTTTTAACTTGAGGGACTGTCTCAAGTAGGAAGAAGCTAGCATTGGGTGTAATCGTGTATTGATCAAGGGAATCTGAAGTAATGCTTGGGAGGAGTGGACGTAGAGTATCCAACGGATGTTTAGCCAAACCACTATAAACTCTGTTTGCATCTTTTTCCCTTTAACTCTTGACATTTCAGTTATTTATTTTATTAATATTTTTACTTAAAGTTTTTAAAGGGTTATTTTGTTAAAAAGTTTTTAAGTTCTATTTTTACACAACTCACCATCCCCCTCTTGTGTTTACCAAATGGACAACATTTCACAATTGTAATAAGAGAAAAGGTTTGATATTATGTTTTGACTAAATTTAATACATTTAGAATTTTTCTTGATTTAAACTAATTAAGATTAATTTTGATAAATTAATAATAATTTTCTTCTTCTCTTCAAAATATTTTTAGCAATTAGTATCAAAATTTTTTTTAATAGCAACAATTTTATTTTTTCATTTAACTGGCTTAAAGTCAAAAGCATGTACATGATCAGTTTCTTTCATACTTATAAAACTTGCAAAGAAATCTAATAAAAAAAACCTATCTTTTATTAGCCTAAATTAAAAAAAATTTAATTACAAATTTTGTGTCCAAATAAATATTTTTGACGTATAATATTTAAACATTTTATTTTAATTAGCTTGTTGATCATTTTCATAAAATTCACATGCATCATATGTGCACACCTGCTAGTAATCATAAAAGTTTGAGCTTAAATTCTAAATTTATAATTTATGATAAAATGTGCTGATGTTATCTATATATAAAGAATTTTTTATAATATCAGTGTATCAAAGTTAAAATTTTTAAAATATAATTAGGTTTCATAGGATGACTAAGGGTTTGCTTTTGGTGAATTTTTTTGTTATTGCTGTAAATTCTTACAAATTTCTTCATTATTTTTTCTATCTATATACTTATTCCAATTGATGAAATATTTTGAAAATAGTAATTATTTCCGATCATTGTAAAGAAAATTAGAGAATATTTCAAGGAGGAATAAATAAGATTCGCATATTGGTAAGTCAATGCATGCAGATTAGTTTACATTGTTGATCTATTATGGTTAAGAGCGGAGCTACGATGAGGCAAGGACAAATGCTTGGTAGAAAAATTTATTAAAATATATTATGCATATAATTTTTTTAAATAATAAAAAGTTGATATAATTTTATTTGTAGTTAGGGATTAAAGGCGCACCGGGTCGGCTGAATAGAATGGAGGTCATTGTTTCGGGCTTCTGCCAAGGCCAAAATTGTTTTATTTTTATTTTCTCTAGCTAGGGTTGATTGTACTTTCACATTCTTTTCTTAATAAACGTGTTAAACAGATAATAAATTAATATTAAGCAAGTAATAAAATCTAGATGTGCTATTTTCTTTTTAGTATATTGGCAAAAAATTATATTAATTATTTAAATTGATGAATTTTCATATGATATTCATATTATACCCTCCAAATTAAATTTATAATTCCATTTCTGATTATGGTGTAATATATATCATACTACAATTTTGAAGTAATAAAATTATTTTTCCTGTCCCTAAAAAATAGGTTCACTTTTCTTTTTTGTCAATTCCAAAATATAGACTACTTTCTTTATTTGAAATTAAGATAAAAACTAACTTTTAATAAAATATCCCTATTTAATATCATATTTTTACATTCTCAAGAAAATCTCTTCTATTTTAATAAGGCTATTTTCAAAAAGCTAAAGATGAAATTAACTTTTCTCTATGCATTAATTGAATTTTTTTTAATTAAAATGAAAGCAAAATTGACGATATCTGTTGGAAAGGGGAAGTACCACTCTTTATTTTAAAATAAAATCTAAAGACTTGTGTAATCAAATGTAGATTTTGGTTGCGTGAACTAACAAATTTTTAATTTGTTGGATGGTATTGGCAGAATCTGTGGGCTCCAATTTCCAAAAAACTGTGGGAGAGATGCAAGGTGGGCTTGGGCTTGAGTCCATTTCGAAGTTTGGATTACCATCACTCGAATTTCATTTTGAACCTCTTTCTGTCGACATACATACTAAAATGAAAAATAAAATTTCTCTTGTCCGTATACTAAAAAGGGTAAATTATTATTTTTTTTCTTCTAACTTTACCTTAATCGTCAATTTTATCGCTCAATTTTCATTTCTACTATTTAATACTTCCAATTTTTCAAATATTGTTAATGTGATCTTTCACCCTGAAGTAGTCTGACAACTTTAGTGACGTAATGATAGATTGATGATCTCAGTTTAATTGCTGCAAACGCCTGCCCGAGTACCAATTGGGCTACGCCCCTGGGGGCAATGATCTCGGTTTAATTGATGATATGGATAATAAATAAACTTATTTTTTAAAAAAAATATTTTTTTAAGATTTTATTAATAGTGATGGAGTTAAATGTTATCTAGAGGTAGAGTTATGTATTACTTTTGTATAACCTGTAATAATGTCTTAAAAAATATAAAAAAGAGTGGCAGTTTTAAGTAAAAACAAAGTATTTATTGCATTGAAAATATTAAAGTTTTACGCAATTTTTTTTTTTTTTTGTCATTTTAGCAATTCTAGCTCAATATAAATCTTTAAAATATTTTTCCCTTTTAAAAAATTTTAATTATTTATTTTTCACATCATCAATCCTTATCTACATCATCAACGTACTGCTACGTTCCCAACGGTGTGGACTTCGTTAGGAGCAAAGATTACATTGATAAGATCTGAAACTTGAAATGCTCAAATAGTGGAAATGAAAATTGAAGAATGAAATTGACGATTGATGTAAAGTTAGAGGGACGAAAAGGTAATTTACCCAACTTGAAATAATTAGATTATGTAGTGAGTGGAATAAAAAATGAAACATGCTCCGTTTATACAATTGGTTTCTCAAAGTGGCAAAGATTCTGATTAATTTGGGCGAGTTATTTGCAATTTGAGACCCTGGCTCTGTCCTTTCTTTTAGATTTGTATGAAAATAAAATTACAATAAATATGGATTGAATTTAACTTAGGTTCTAAAATGGTCATGTGTTACCTAATTTAAACCAAAATAAGTATGAAATGTTACAAATTTATTCAAAAATTTATATTTTGAACAAAATGTTGTAATTGTTAAATGATGTAGCTTTTAATGAAAAATCATGCCCCTCGGATTGAAAAGGTTGCAACTTTTGGAAAGATTGCAACACTTAAAAAATAAGCTCAATTTCACTAAAAAAAAACCACATTATCTATAAAAAGGGATTGATCACTCCGATTTTAATACACTTTTTTTAATAGCATACTTTTCCATAAAAGACAAATTAAAAATCTTTACAATTTTAAGCATTTATATTAGAGAGTCTGTAAAGGGAATCAATACTGCAAAGCTCCGATGGATACTCGGATAGCGGTTTCCTTCCGAGTATGGGATCAGGCATTGTACCTTGAGAATAATTTGTCCATTTAAGGTCAGAAGTAAGCATGGTGGGTTAATATGATTTAAAGGGATATGGTAAAATCATAAACTCGTTCGGGATAATGTCCGAATAATATATTCAAGTTTTTTGTTTGCTATTTCAGTTTTGACCAAACTAGAATTTTTGATAATAAGTATCACGCCCCAAATCCTAGAGGAACCCAGGAACGTAAGATAAAATGAAAAGAAAAGATAAACAACATCATTTTTACGCCATCATTATCTCTACCATATCTAATCACCACTTTAGGGTGACACTACGCATCTATATACATATACAACATACGTATCATAGCTGTGCGAAACAAATACATATATAAATAGATTGCCTGAGATATATGCATAAGCTACGCAAAAAGAAATAGGAAGGCCAATGCTAACACTATATAAAATTAGCATCAATAAACTGCCAGTTTACATATACAACATCTCAAACTGTGTGCTTGACAAAATAATAAAGAAGAAGTTACATTACTATTCTTGCTAATACAGAACTCTACAAAGTAATAACAATAAATAATTTCTGCATAAGCCTTCGTCAACGCCACTTGCTAAGCAAAACAAATATATACAAATACTGATATGCATCTAGGGATGCTCAACGCCTGCCTCCTCGCCTACAAAATAACGCATAACAGGAATAAAAGAAAGTAATATGGTTAGACGATCAATTCATTGATAAAAATGAGACTACACTATATGTATGACATGTAACAACATATAAGAAATATACAACATGAATGCGATAATAGATCATGTTATGCAACGTACATCAATGCCTATAACACAATGCCTATGCACCATGCACACAACACCTATGTACTATGCCAATGCCAACGCCTAAAAGTTGGGCCTAATATCTCTACGCATTTTGTAAAGTTGCTAGGATCTGCCACTACGAATGTGAAGCGATCATAACCTTCATTAACCTGTCACTACGCATGTGACGCAACTAATAGAAAATGCCTGATTAAGTTTCCCGACTATCACGGTAAGGTTGTAAGCCTCATTACTAAAATCCATGCATTTTATAATTTTAATACTCAATTGGCCCAAAAAGAAATAAAAAGATTCAAGATAACAACTCATGCTTTATGAACCTTTTT
>MKEJ01000174.1:0-18337 GCA_001753735.1 Embelia ribes
GATTGGTTAGCTTGTGTATGGTTACTATTGAGATTGTTTCATATTCGCAGCCTTGGGTCCGGGTTCTTGGGATGCGGGGGCGCGACATCGTCTATGCTAGCAAGCACATCTCCAATATCCTAATCCATAAAACTCACTGATGTACCTACATTTAATTAAGGATGCTGATTTGAAGTGCCTTTCTTGTCCACAGTTCTATCATCTCTTTGAATTTTTCGCGGAGTTTTGGTCATTATTGCCCTTTGCCTTGACTAAACATTTTGCCTTTTACCCTCCACCTTAAGAGCGGAGCCCAATGACTACAGAGCACTATCCATCTTTTGAGTTTCTTCATTGATGATAGCATCACACACCTTATCGGACTTTAACTTTATTTTTCCCACCTCCCCACTAAGAGTTGTAAGCAAACCGTTCCAACTCCCTGGTAGCTAGGCTAACAAAGACAAAGATTTAATCTATTTGTAAAAAATAATCCCAATAGAGCTCAATAAGGCAATGGTTTCCTCGAGTTTGTTGACATGCTTCAAAATAGAATCACTATCATTTATTTGAGTATTAAACAATCGTCGAATATGATGTACCTTATTTATCGATAAGGGCTTTTTATACATCTCAGATAACATTTTTACGAGAGACATGGTTGCCATTTTATTTGCGACGTTAAAGAATATGTCATGCGACAAATACAACCTCACCACCACAAAAGTGTTGCAATCTAAGACTTACCACTTGTCTTGCTCCATATATTTCGGCTTCTCCTTCAATGGCTTCCACAGATCATATGCATCTTCTAGAAAGCAAAATTTGACCTATTAAATTTGTACATCACAATCTTGTCCCTTGTGTTCTCCATGGCGATTTCTTCCTAAGTAACAAGCCCTATACCAATGACTTCACACCAAGCACAAAGCCTATGCTCTGATATCACTTGTTGTGGATAATTGGCCTCTAATAATCTTGGGATTGGACCAATTATCCATGTAAAATTATGGAAGCATCAACAACAAAAAAATATCAAGTCAGATAACAAAACAAAACCAATAACAGAAAGGGAAAATACCGCCAAAATAACTGAAAAACCATTACCGATAAAAACCCCACAAGCTTTATTATAACTAGATCAAAGTTACAATAAATGCTCCCACTCACCACATAAATTACCCAAGAATTTATCTAAATCCATCGAAAACACCTATTAGATTATTCCAGTCTCATACCACTATAGGAATTTCCCATTTGAAAACCTTTAAAAGCACTCTCAATAATTGTTTGAGCCTTACAATTGTAAGTGTTTTTAGATCTCATACCTAATACACATTCTATGTAGTATATATAGGGTACACAAACAAATAAAGTTTAAATAGGAAACAAAATCTTATAAACCGCTACAGAAAAATTCAGCCGATCGATCGTAACCATGCTAGGTAATCGATTGGACCAATGTATCAAAAGCACAGAAAATTCTTATAGATCATAAAGGCCCTGTGCGATCGATCTTAGACACATGTTTCACATACCGAACTTAAATTTGATTCCGAAATTGCCCTCAAGATTCTTGAAATCCTTGTTGTCGATTTTTCAACATCTATTACTCACCGAATTTGAGTCAATCTCCCAACACTTAAATTATTGAAGGTTATTTCTTTATTTTCAAATATATGTGTACTAGTTATACCCCTTTTAAAAAAATTCCATACATTAAAGGTTAATTTTTAACTCTTATTTTTTACAAAGCCTATAATCCTTGAAAGATGACATCTTTTTAGTTTGCACATCCAATGGTCAAATATTGGTTATATTTTGTAAAAATGAGAACTTTAAATATCTTTTTAAATGTAAAAATCAGAACTTTAAAACACAAATTATTTTCGACATTATAACGGTTATATTATATGTTTCCTTCAGGGTACATACATGACATCACATTGGATCCATCTGAGAACTCCCTATATTTTGTTTAGAATTACTTGTTTAAGTTCTTAAACACGATTAAGATAGTGGGATGAAGATGTGATTAAAAAAAATACAATTATGAGTTAGTATTGCTCATAGACACATTAAATTTATTTTGACATAGTTAAGATATTATTAACATTCTTCTTATGGTTTACATGTCTTTCATCTAATTTCGTTTGTTCCTATTTTGTGGCTTTTTTTTTATTAATATTGGAATAATTTATTTTTTACTACTCATGATTAATTTTGCACTTTAATTTTCTTAGAGTACTCATATTGTGAATGATGAGTCTAAACAAAGTTACTAGGAAAGATTAATCAAGTGAGATTAATTATCATTTAAAATTTAAAAAATAATGATAAATAAAATTTCTAATTAAGATTAATTTTGAAAATTTAATAATAATTTTCTTCTTCTCTTCCAAATATTTTTACTAATTAGTATTAATATTTTTTTAATAGGAATAATTTTATTTTTCCATTCAATTGGCCTAAACTTAAAACCAATATCCGTACGTGATCTATTCCTTTCATACTAACAAAAGTGGCAAAGAAACCTAATAAAAAAAAAGTTATCTTTTACGGGCCATATTTAAAATTTTTTAATTACAAATATTATATTCAAGGAAATATTTTTTGATGTGTAATATTTAAATATTTTATTTTAATTAGCTCGTTAGATCATTTTCATAAAATTTACACGCATTGGACATGTACACCAATTTAGACAAAAGGATCAATAACCCAACTAGTTATGGTAAATCCTTAATTGTATTCCTTTTTATCACATACTTGCTACCTTCATATTATTCATGCACAATATTTAATCCGATAAATTGTCATACTTATTCACTTTACAAGGTAAAAAAACAGTTTTGATACTAATTCAAAACTAGTTCCATTTTTTCTAAAAGTTCAAATGTATATATACATATCTAGGAGCATATCTTCAATATGGTTACACATCCAAGATATAAATAAGCTCAGAACACAATATAAATACTACAAATCTCCTAGCCTAACCATTAGAGTTAAAATCTGTTAAGGTTTAACCCTTGTGTTTTACAATGTACTTCTTCTTTTTTTACTTCTAACGGGTCGCATCAGTAATAAATAATGGGTTATTAATTAACAAAATCACTCACAATCCGCCAGGCTAGGCTAGTTTATCGTAATAGACCATCACGACATCCTTTTGTTGTATTTTTGAACATATAATAATGATTTAATTTTTTTTCTTTTACTTTATAGGTTTTAAGAAACAAGTACAGCATCCTGTATATATATATGCATATTTTTAACATATATATATATATATATATATATATATACACGCACGTGTGTGTATGAAATTGCATCAATGGAGAGAGAGAGAGACATCATGGTGGAAGGGCAATTTGGTAATTATTATTGGAGAAAATTTCTCACATTCTGTAGACTTTGAGAAAATTTGTCTCTCACAATATCAACCAAATTGGGGCAATTCCTCAATGTCTAAAGAATGTGAGAGACAAATTTTTCTTCAAAATGATTAACATAGTCACATAAGTTGATATTTACAAAGGAAAAATTAAGGATATCACTTGCCTTAATTATCCTAGCAAACCTGAAAGATATATTTTATAATAATAAGCCTAAAGCTTGTATTAAATCATTAAAATTGACTTATTAAGTGATACTAAGTAGATCATACGTATAATTGCTGACTTGCGATATTTCTATTTTATATGAAACAAAATTAATCACTACTACAAAGGCTCAAAGATGATATTCACTTTTATGCAAATCTAAGAGATTGTGCATCCTTAAATATTCATAAATAAGAATATTAAATTATTAAAAAACTAGGCGCTCTCAAATTTGGAGCTTAGAAAATTTGACGCTCTTGCGCTCCTGCTTCCCGCTTGACGTTTCGGTCACGTAGCTTTGAACATTGAGTCCTTGAATATGTTGATTGATGCAGCAATTGTATATATATATACACACACAAGCAAATAATAATCACATGTGAATGAAGAAATAAAGAAAACCACGATATTTTTTAACGAGTTTCACCCACTCTTAAGAGCTACGTCATTGATTATATATTTTATTATAATATGAATACAATTACAACAAATAATTAACCCTCACACGATACCACCAAGAATCCCCCAATTCAACGTTGTGTGAAACAACCTAGTACTCAAAGAATTTTGATCCAAGAAAAATTTTCTTACTTAAGAACATTTTCATTGGAACCATTCTCCATCTCAATATGATTTTTATCGACCAAAAAGCCTATAAATTTCCCATATATGAGCCCTTCTACACCTATGTCTTTAAGATCCAGGGGATAAGAAGTTATGAGAAATCCCCCATACACCTATCCTATAAGAACACCATCTCATGAATATGGGACAACCTCCCACCCGGTGAACACTAACAAAATACCCCTCAACCCATGGGGAAAACACCCCTGATGGGGAGATCCCCTCATAAAGTAACCCCTTTATGAGTCTTTCTTGTCTTCCATACATTTTAAAAAGTCATAGGCATGTTTATATAGTCACAGGAATCTTTTAATTCAAATAGAAAACAAATTTCCATCAAATCCGAGCCAAACATAATAAACCGACTTTGATCAGATATGGCCGATCGATCATAAAGGTCCTTTCTGAACAATTAAAGCTCCGGTCGATCATAAAGGCTACCAACAATCAATCGGAAATCGTTGTTTCGCACACCAAGCTTTAATTTGATTCTCGTTTCACCCAAAAGCATTATCGAGACTTTCCGTTGTCGATCATAACCTCAAAAGTGTGCACTCGGATTTTGAGTCAATCTCCCAACAATCTCCACCTTTGACGAAAACATTCGAGAGACCAAACAAGCACCACCATCAAAGGACCGTGGCAACCATACGTCAATTTACGGGCTATAACTTTACCTTGAATTAGATTATCTTGCCATCACCTCTAAAACCAAGAGATAAGCATCCCTCTTTACCGAGAGATCCCGATGTTGACTTCTTTGCCACACAATCACCATATGTCACTTGACTTGACTACCAATAATTTTTAAAACAAGTCTCCCATCGAACCAAGCAAAGGTCTATCGCGCAAGTACAACTTTCGTCGCCTCCCCCGGGCTAACCATAACACTAATTGCCTTCAGAGTCAACCCTTCTCTATAGCCAACGAACATCTTCGACTCCGATGTTAGACCTCACCCGCCTTGCCAAAGAACACCCATAACTTTGACGACCTTTCCATGCGCTCATGAAACATACAACTCCGATGATAACACCAAATGCCTTGCCACACCATCGCAAAAAAGAAGAAATTGGATTAAAAAAATAGCTCTACCTGCAGAAAAACCCCATCCACAACATCTACAATTGCATGGTCATTGCAACTTGTAAATGATCCAAACTCAATCTTCACAGCCTTCAAGAAACTCTACTCTATTCTTTAATGCCCTCTCGCTAGCTCCATCTTAACTCCTAAAGAGTGCTTTAGAAGCATAACACCGGCCCAAAAAAATTAGAGTTATATTTTAGGTAAAGGTCATGTTCCACCCTCTGAATTCCTTTTGTCACACCTTGCGTCGATCTTGAGTTTCACCATTCTTCCATCAAAATAATAACGCCACCAATTGTGTCGTCACCTATGCGAACCGAACTTGTTCTTATTCACTTTATGCCTTATTCGAAATACTTTAGTAAGCACCCCTTATCAAAGATCCATGTTCCAATAATTCTGACCAAATCGTCTACGCTAGCAAGTGCCTGTATATCTCATATTCTTCAAGGAATCAAGAAACTCACAACACCGAGTCGCTACCCTGCTTGATCCATTCGTCCACGTGAGTAACCATAGCTTTGATATCGCTTTTTAGGAGATCAATCGGTCCCTAACCACTTAAAGTACAATCAATTAATCCTTCCCAAGGCCATACAGCGAAAGAAAAATATGTAGACGTGTATAGCCAAAAAGAAAACAAGTAAATAATAATTACACGTGCATAAAGAAATAAAGAATACCACAATATTTTTTAACGAGGTGCACCCATTCTCCAGGGCTACGTCCTTGTTCATTTATTTCATTATAGTATGAATACAATTACAACGAACTGGAAAGAATCCCCCAATTCAACGTTATGTGAAACCACCAAGCACCAGAGGAATTTTGACCTAAGAGAATTTTCCTTGCTCAATAACATCTTCATTGTAATCACACTCCAGTTCACTAGGATTTTTACCGACCAATAAGCCTAGGAATTTCCCTTATAGTAACCCTACTACACACCTGTCTTCAAAATACAGGGGACAAGAAGTTATGAGAAATCCCCCCATGAACCTCTCCCATGAGAACACCATCTCATGAACATGGGACAATCTCGCACCCGATGAGCACCATAAGATACCTCTCAACCCACGAGGGAAACACCCCGATAGAGAGATCTCTTCACAAATTAATCCTTGATATGTCTCTTTTGTCTTTCATACATATAAACATTTATATGGTAAGAAGAGTTTCCTAATTCAAGTAAGAAATAAATCTCCATCAAATTTCGAATTACACATAATAAACTGGCTTTGACTAGATCTAACCAATCAATCATAAAGGTCCTTTCTGATGGATCAGAGCTCCGATCGATCATAAAGGCCACTAGCGATCGATCGGAAAATATTGTTTTGTGCACAAAGCTTCAATTAGATTTCCATTTCACCCAAAAGCATTTCCTAAACTTTCTGTTATCAATTTTAACCTCAAAACTTCTTGTGCAGTCAGATTTTAAGTTAATCTCCGAACATATGTGTGTGGGGCTTTTGCATAATGTCTTTACAATACATATATAGAAAAAATCATAACCAACTTCATGTAACCGCTTATTTAAATTCAAATCTCCTATTTATTGAACCAATCTTCTAAGTTATGGATTCATTCTTTAAGTTACAAGTGTCAAAATTTGTTGTAATTGAAAATTTAAATTAAGATGTAAATAACTTGCAGTTGTAATTTTTTGAATTGATAAAACTACCTATTAATATTGACTTTAATTAATTATATCTTTTTGTATAAATCATTTATTTATGTTTTTGTACTCATAATTTCAAAATATCTTGTTTGGTTGAAAAGAGATGACATATTGAGGATTACTTGGAATAGAGTTTTTTCATGCACATAATCTCATTCACCACTTATCCACATATTACTCATGCGTAAACAAAAGTAAATGGGTAATTAAAATAAAAGATCAATGGTAATTTTTTCGGATTAAGGAGGGTTGCCTCAAATAGTGTGGGGGCAGCTCGTACCCATCAGATATGGGGCATTGATTTTAATATAAGTAGTTGAAATTAAATAAACTTTTTTATATTTAAATTTTGTATGCAATTGATACATTTAATTTTAGCCATTGATTTAAAAAACAATCCTCAGGATTTATCATGTAGGGGCTACCCACCTTCCAAAATTTTCCAATTAAAATTTCAAAACCTTGCCCACGCTATCTTTGATTCATTTTAGTAAAAAATTTAAAAAGTGATCCAAATTTGATGAAACATTTTACATGGTGACCGATATTTGTTGAAAAAAAAAACAAAATAGCTATTGCATTATATCTACAAGCGGCATAATTTTAGAAAGTAGAAATTGTAGAAGGGTTTTACTATCAAGTAATTGGAATTAGTATGAAGAGCTTGATTTAGGACCTGCATATGGTTGTTAATTGTGGAGAATCGCGATTTTTAATTATTAAGAAAGAAAAATAACAACTCCCAATTATGATCGACGTGGTGCACATGGTCAGTTTATATTAATTTTCCAAAAAAAAAAATGGTCAGTTTATATAATTTTTTTGAGAATAAAGTGTTATATAATACGAGACAAATGACCCACCACTATTTTCACGTTTCCAGCTGAATGGTGTTGACCATAATATTAAATATTTTTTGGGGTATTTATTAGGATGTATATGATTGAAAATATTATAATAAGACACAATGGGAGCTACAATTCTTTTATAATTTTGAACATCAATCTTAAAGCATATATTTATGCATGAATTTTTATATGTGATTTTAATCTATCACATAATCGATATTTAGACGCCATTTATAATTTTGTATGTTGCTCAATGCCACATTTTTGCTTTGTTGTTTATTTTAACTAGTGTGAAACTCATGTGATTCATGAATCGTTAGTGCTATGATTTTTGGTACTATTTATAGTCAAACCCAGTAATCCATAAACATATACAACCCATAATTAAAAATAAAAGAACAAAATATTTTTAAACTATGTATATTTTCAATATTTTTAGCTTTTATTTTATCCTTTTACACTGAATTGGGGAAAAGTACTTTTGAAGAATAAACTTATTATATGCATCACACATATTTAAAACTGTATCTAACATTACAATTGAATCAAAGAAACTCACAAATTTTGTTAAAAAAACTCCAAAAGTCAAAATCTATTTACGAATGTTAATCTAATTCCCATAAATAAGAAGACCCATAAATATTAATTATTCTTTCTTTTGCAAATCCTTTTATTTATACATGTGTGTCTAAGAGTAGCACGTGGGACAAAAATGAAAAATAGGATTATATTTTTTTTGTAAATATTACTCTCTCCATGCACAAATAATATATTTTCTATTTGGAATATCTAAAATCAATTTTCCACTTCTATATTCATTTTAAAATAACGTGATTTAAAATTATTTTTGAATTTTATTTAAAACTATGTGTCAAATCAAATAAAAATATTATTTGTAGACATAAGAAATATATGATATGATCGTACGTGAGATATGATATATTTACAAATTTTATAATTGTCTTGCCTATAAATATATATGTTTATTAAGCAAACATAATAACAATATTACGTTGTGTGAAGCCCACTTCTTCTCGCATTTAACTCCCTGCTAAAACAACAAATTCTAAATTTTCTATTAAGATGGTATAAAGCAAAATATTAAAGGTTGATATGGTTATATTTATGTTGTAGTTCTTGTTAAAGTAATTCAATAAAGATAAAGGAAAACTATAAAGAAAAAAAAAACACCTCAAAAATATGTAATGGGACACATGAACTCTTTAGCTTCTTGTTCTCATCTTCTTCAAATGACTTCTATTTGTCATCCTAAAAACTATGCACCATAGCTAAACCTCCAAATAAAATTTCATTTCCTTTTATTTTCAAGTATTATGTATTCTCTCCACTTTTAAGTGTAATAATAATTCATACAAATCTATATTTGGACAAATAAAGTCGAAAGTGCTAGTTATTATAAAAAGCAAAGAACTGTATCAATAATGTATATAACACTTGAATTGTATAGAATGACTCATCTTATACATGACATCATTTCATTTCATTTTCGACCAAAAATACAAATGGTTCACCTTACATACTGCAATTTGTTTTTCGGTGCTTACTATGTAACTTTTCAACACCATGCGCAATATAGGTATAGAAAAGATATCTAACTTATATATACACAATTGTGCATTGACTTAAACATTTACTATTTCATTATTTTCAATTTCAGTTCTTATTTTTTTAGGAATTCATGGTGATATAAATGACCATTCAAGTATGAATATTTACATTTTTCATTATATTTTTCATAATTAATTAATATTAGACAATTGCCAAGCAGTTAGAAAGCCATTGGATGCAAAACTATGATAAAGACTCTCCTTTTAATTTATTGTATAGAATAACTCAACTCATACGCAGAGGAGTTTCACAAAGTAACTAAGACAACCAACCACCTTAGGCTCCCAAAAATAAGGGCTCCCAAATTTTAAATTTTTTTTAATGTGTGTGTCTCTGTGTGTGTGTATTATTTTAGAATAAAAATAATATTTCTTAATAAAGACCCAAAATTTGGCCTCATATTTAATTATTCTTGTATGAAAAAATATTAATAAAAGCCTATTTTTTAGAATTTTTTTATTAATTAATTTTAGAATCAAATATTTAGAATAAATATTTCTCATTTAGTATAATCTAATTCCTAACCAACTCAATATTTTTTTAGTAATCGCAATTCACAATTAACTTTAAAATTAATTTATATTTAATCTCCTCACATAACACGTTCTGTGAAAAGAAAACTCTTTCATCTCACTCTCTCAAGTCTCAAGTCTCCATTGAGGCTATTTTAATTCATCATTATTGCTCCATTAAATAAAATTAAAGCAAAATACCAATTTCTAGTTCGTGACTCCATCAATAAATTCAATTAATCACATTCTATCTTTCTAATCTATCTTCTTTTCTTTTTTTCTTTTTTTTTAATATGATATGTAATGTTTAGTTTATTATAGATAAAATGGTTGCTTCTTCGTATTTAGTATTAAAATGTCATATAAAAAATAGCCAAGTGGATATGAAAAATCGAATAAAAGAATAAGAATTGAAAAGTTAATCCCGTCTCAAAATAGAGTTATTGATAAATTTGTGAAATAAAATATTGAAAATTTTGTTTTCATGTTCAAGTTTATCGTATTATGGTGTTTTTTCTATTTGCACTTTATTTTCATATTTGTGTTTGATTTAGAAATAATAAACACTAATATACTATCAATTTTCTCAACTGAAGAGAATATTATTTTATGTAATGTAAGAGATCCCAAATTTTATTTTTGCCTCAGGTCTCATTTCTTGTAAATCCGCCACTACTCATACACGATATCATTTCATTTCATTTTAGACCAAAAATATAAATGGCTCACCTTACATACTGTAAACGCAATGTATCGATTTCTTTTTCGGTACTTACTATGTAACTCGTCAGCACCATGCACAATATAGGTATAGAGAAGATATGTAACTTATATACTCAATTGTGCATTGACATAAACATTTACCATTTCATTATTTTCAAATTCAGTTTCCTATTTTGCAGGAATTCATAGTAATATAAATGACCATTCAAGTATGTACATTTACATTTGCCATAAATAATTAAGATTAGACATTTGTCAAGCAGTTAGAGCACCGTTTGGTGCAAAACCATGATGGAGACTCTTCTTTTAGTTTATTGTATATATATATAATTGGAGGGATGGTCAAGTTTATTATTCAACATTTAATTGGCATTGAAATCACTTATTAAATTACAAATTAATTTTGGTAACAGTGAGCATTAAAATAATTTTATGACCATGCGTTTTTCCAAAGCAATCAAGGTATCTTTTTTTAATTTATTAAATGATAATTTACACATGTCAAGAAAGCGGAATGCCACTTAGGGCAATACTGTGGAGAAGCTCCACTTTTAATTTATCGTGTATGATATAATTTTTATTTTCGGTGTTTACTATGTAACTCTTCAACACCATGCACAATATAGGTATAGAGAAAGACATGTAACTTATGTACTCAATTGTGCATTGACATAAATATTTACCATTCTATTATTTTCAAATTCAGTTTCCTATCTTTTAGGACTTCATAATGATATAAATGACCATTCTAGTATGTACATTTAAATTTTTTGTTATATTTTTTTATTATTAATTAAGATTAAACATTTGTCTAAAATAGTTAAAGCGCCATACATATATATATATATATATATACAGAGAGAGAGAGAGAGACAATATTCAGAGCTGTGAACTTGTAGAATTGTTCAGCTAGTAACATTAAGACATAGATGGGGTTATAATTAATAGAAAATGGTTAGAACTTTTTTTTTTATTATTTTTATTATGATCCGGCAGATGCTTTTCTTACTTAAAGTCCAAGCTTCTGCGCCATACATATACTTTCTCCCAAAATATATTAATTTCGTCCATAAATAATTAAATATTATATTTTTTTAAAAATTTTAAAATATAATAATTTAATATTTAGATATAATAAAATATTAAATTTATATTTTTGAATATAATATGAAAATAAATTTAATATTTTTATTATATTTAAATACTTAAATATTATATTTTAAAATTTCTTAAAAAAATATATTATCTAATTAATTTTAATTATTTGTGAAATGATAGACAATGATAGTACTAATATTTGTGATATATATATATATTAACCTATTTGAAAGCTCATTTTTCTACTTTTCTCAATTCTTAGCACACCATTTCGGACCGGAATCTTTAGTTTCTCTAATGTCACTATCTCTTTTGCCGATCATGTCACGTATATAATATTAATTTGTTTTTAAAATATTGTTAGTTTACTAATATTATATTATTATCCTCGTATTTACTAATCCCTTTAGCCATCCAATGTAAATTATCTTACTATATTAAATATAATATATACTAATGTAAGTATAAATGATTAAATTATGTAATTATTATTAATCATAAGAATAAGAAAAGGGCAAAAATGTAATTAATTTGATTATAATTTGATTATATTTTACATTTTTATGCCTTTGGATTACATATAAAAGCATTTCATTGTAATTGTGCAATAATATATCAATAAAATTATTCTTTCCCTTTTTTTATATTATTTAATATGATATCAAATCTTAAGATTTTTTTGGCCTGAGGACCTAAAACTACTGCCTATCAGCCGCCGATTACAAAAACTGCCACTTGGATTGGTTTCAATAGACGACCAAACCTATCTATTTTTCTCTTTAGCTTTCACATAATAAGAAATAATAACAACAACAACAACCACTTAAAACCTCCCTCTATTTGTCCTTATTTCTTTCTTCTCTCTTTATAACATTTAACATGATATCTAAGACTAAGATTCTAATGGCACGAAAATATGAAACTACCGTCTATCGGTCGCCAATTACAAGTACTGCCATGTGAACTGATTGCAATTGGCGACCCATCATATTTATTTATTTATTTATTTTTCATAGTTTCCACATAAAAGAATAATTATTTGTCATTCAGATGATATTGTAGCCATTATATTCCAAACTATCACCTCTAAAATATCATAGAGTCTAGATTGATTTAATTTATTTATATATTTTTTTATCAAATTATTTTAATATTTAATTTGAAGGTGAAACTACAATTTAACGATTGATAGACGAAATCCGAATTTAGCCAAAAATAAAGGAGAAAATCCTAAATTCAAGGCCACTTTCTTTTTTTTCATTATTATAGAATTTCAAAAATTTAAGCGATTAATTTTATATATTCTCCTCGTGCTCCTCTTTTACTACTACCCTATTTATTTTCTCCTCCTCTTTCTTCTTCTTTTCTTTTATCTATTAACACAAGATATTGTTTTCACCTAAGAAAATTACCAAATCTGCAATTCGTGGTTGTTATCGTATTATTCGCAAAATGACATTTCAAAGTCACTGTATACTCATCTTGATGAAGAATGTTGAAGATAATATATGCTAATGGGAGTACGAAGGATTAAGTTATGCAATTAATATTAATTATGAGAATAAAAGAAGGGTAAAGTTGTAATTAATTTAAATTATGATTTGATTTTATTATGATTCAATCTTTATGTGTTTGGGTTATGTAGATAAGGAACCTATTGTAGTTTTGCAACAATACATCAATAAAAATTATTATTTATCTTCTTTTATATTATTTAATATACTAATTTATTTAATAAAATAGCTATAAAAGCACAATTCCCAAAAATATATTTCTAACATTTCTTTTATAAAATCTAATACAAAACAAGTTTTTGCTTACATAAAACTCAACCATCAAAAAATCTTAAATACTAGCTTTTAAAACTAAAAACACAACACCTTATCAAACAGACCCTTAATAGTTTTGGTACTTTCAAATTAAAGATTTATTTGTTTACAATTTTTTCGGAGGAAAAAAAATATTTTTTCTTGTACTGAGGAAAAATCTTTACCCATCTTAAAATTTTAAATTAGAATTTCAAACTACAATCGCCTGAGGTTACAATAAGGGACAGCATCAGAAATTAAAAATAGGGCTGCTAAATGCTATATAAATTATTTTAGAAGACTACAAAATTATTATGGGTGGTGCTAAAATCATATAAAATTTATTTTTACACTAAAATATCGAACAATTGGTAGATTTTTAAAATTATGGAAATGTTATGACCCTCTCAGCAAACCGGTTCATTTTGGTGATTAGTGATTTTCTCCTCTCTCTTTCCGCGATCTAAAAATTTATAATTAAAATTTCAAAATACCGTTTCGTTTCTATCATTTTCGTCCAACAAATAATTTTAAAAAAATAAAATAAAATATGCTTAATCTCTCAACTGCTGAAACGTATCCTCAAAATCTGACTCGAAAAATATAGACTGATCGCACCAATATAGCCCCAATTTCTATTTACTTGTAAAACTTGCGAGGATAATTAGTTGGTTATAAGATTAAAATCCTATTGCATAAAAGAGCTTACGAGTTTTGATTTGGCTAAACTTACGCTAAACGAATCTATTGCGTAAAACTAAATAGAAAAAAAAATATGTCGATTAAAATAATGAGGCACTTGTCATGATTCTATAAAAAAAGGGAGATATACGGTTACTCTATATTTTATTTTATATTTTCTGTACATGTTATAGTAATAGTTCTACGATATTAAAATTGTTGTGTGTTGGTATAAAGATGCAAACGAGAAAATAAAGCCTTACTTCTTCTTCTTAATATAAAAATTGCCCTTTGTTTTATATTTTAACAAAGATATGTTCCCTAATTCGTTTTTGGACTCGTATCTTGTTAAATTATTGATATATGTTTCCACAATTAAGAATTCTTAACAATTACTAAATTTTTGTACGCAATGACTACCAATATAGAACTTCTAATCCATTTTCAAAATATTATCCAAATAAAAAATAATAATTTCAAAAATGTTATCATTATAAGATTCTTATCTAACTTATACTAATGTAATGCACATTATTATTTTTTCTTAAAAAAATATAAACCAGTGGAAACCAAAAGCAGAAAAAGTGATGTTACATAAAAATAATATTATAATTAAGGAAGTCAAATTTATATAAAAACTGAAAAAAGATCCAGGCACACATACTCTAGTGATACATATGTACTTGCTAAATAAATTTCTCTCCCTCTCTCTCTCCCCTTATTTTTGCTTCTAAGCCAACAAACACCAACGAGCTCACAAAAGCTATCAAATAATCTCTCTTCTATTTCTTGTGTATTCTAAAACTTTAGCTCCCCACAAATTAGATTCACAAATTAAGAAATTAATTCCATGTCTAATTTCTTCATAACGACTCTATTTATCGCGTTTTTCCTCTCCTGTTTCTCTTCAGCTCTCGAGGTCCAAATAACCCTCACTAATTCATCATCGTTACAATTAGATTAATTAGAGTTGTTCATTTGAAAAATATCTCATTTTGCTTCTGTAGCAAAAACTATATATATATTTGTTCAATATATTTTCCTACATTTGAAATACAGGAAGGACAGATATGCGTCAACAAAGGAAATTGCGATGCAGGGCTACACTGCGAGGCGTGCTTAGCTAATGGAAATGTGCAGCCACGATGCACTCGGATCCAACCTCTTATCCCAACTTCAAAGGTTCCTCAATTCGTATCCTTTTTCATTTAATAATGATATGCATAAATATTTATAATACTTAGCTGCATATGTATTTGTACAGTTTTATTATATTATGTGATTGTCATTACTTTATTTGTTTTTTTTCTTGCATCAGTTGAAAACTGTTGTAACAAGGCACAAGCCTAATATTTACACATTTTGCATTTGCACATGTATATTAGGTAAAAGGTTTGCCGTTTAATCGATATTCGTGGCTAACGACTCACAACTCGTTTGCTCGGCAAGGAGTGAAGTCGGATACAGGGTCGGTTATTTTGGCTCCGACGAACCAACAGGATTCCATAACTGACCAGCTCAACGTAAGCCTCTCTTGGTAATTTTGGTTTTAAACAATAGATGAGACAGATTATTTGTGTTTCTTCCAAACACGGCCTTAGGACAAGCGGGGAGAGGAGAATTTTTGTGTTGGCATCTCAAAATTTGGGTTGATAATAATAGTGATCCTATATATTTAAAAGTGAACAACATGATTCAAAAATTATTAAAGGTAATAGATTTTCTCATAATTCACAGTATTTTCCAAAGTTTGAAAGCAATATCATGGTAATATGTTACACCCCATAATCCGTGACCAGAACGACGTGAGTGATTTTATAACTGGAGTTCTAAAGTCTGAAATCTTAAAGTCCAAACCTAGGTCAAAACTCTTCTCTATCCGTATATCATACGTCTCAATTGGACGTTTCGTTTAGGAGTTATGATTTTTCAAGTGATGGAACATCACGATGACTTAACACAAAACGATGTGTATAAGTTATTTTCAATTATCAAGCTCCATTTCCGATCTTCAGGAACCATTAGACGTATTAGACAACGTTATTCTTGTTCATTTAATTTGAAAAAAAAATTCCCTCGGAATTTTCCTTTCCATCATAATTTTTCGGGATATTACATAATATTTAGACAATACAAATATTTATGATTACAGGAGGACTAGTTTACTTGGAGAGAAACCCACACAGGTCAAGTGATATGATTTTTTTTTAATTTATTTTAGATGACTTTTTTGCATAATAGGGACTAATGCTATCACTTTTGAAAAAGTTAATGGCCGTTACTGTATCAATTGAAACTATAAGGAATATCTACTAAATTTTATGTTAACATAGATGTACTTGGTTTTATGTTAGTAGATCAAAACCTTATTTCTTTTCTTAAATTTGGAACCAAAACCATCACCCTTTAGGATTTTGGGACTATATTAGTGTCTCAATGGAAACCGTGAGACCAAATAAAATTTAACTATGTGGATCATTCTTGTAAATCGCCGTTCAAAGTTTTCAAGAAAAATAAAAAGTGTAGTAACATTCTCATTCTAAATCACCATTTCTCCGCATTTGAAAATGAGAAATTAAAGGTGATAAATGTATCACATCGTAATATTACTTAGTTTCTAAACAAATTTCAGAAATACAATAATAGATTTTTCAATTGGAAATTCTTACTATTTACAATTTTTCTATTAAAAAATTAATTTTTTTATAAAAGCTACTAAATTTCAGTTAAGATTCTGAAAAATATATTTTTATATTTTATTATATGATGTATAATTATTTTAATAATTTTTATAGAAAGATAGGTACGAACAATTTTAAAATATAAATTTACATTGAGAAAAAAAAATAAAATGTAAAAAATTAAATAAGAAAAGTAGGTGCTAATGCTCTTTACTTGTTGCTTGTACGTGTTGCATTTTTTTGACCGTTACGCCATAAATCTTTTCCACTTTCTTGTCCTTTTATCCATCTCTTACCCCCTTTTGCATCTCTTCTACTTTACTCATAAAATGTCCCACAGAGAATGGTAGTTTCATAAAATTATCAAATTCCAAACGAGGGAGTTGTTGAAGACATTGGTGTTGTTTAGTGTGAATATATGTCTTAACGACGGAACCAAAATTTTTAGATAGGAGTAGCTGTTGAAAATTTATTTAATTATTTAAGTTTTTTATTTTTTATGTGAAAATATAAAATTTATATGTATACATCTTAGAACATATTTAACATATAACCTATGATTTACGTCATGCCAGATTATTAGGAATTTAAGATTACGAATATACCTAAATCCATAGAGGCCAATAATAAATGATGGATGGATTAGCAGTGATTTCATAACTCTTCCTCAATCAAATTCCTTTAGTTCCTTGATGAAACCTTATAATCTCTTTAGATTGGAAAAGAGATGACGACTATTGATTTGGTGTCTTGGAAACCATAATCATTCCTGACATATTTAACCTATTAGGGTTCTCATTATCACTTAATGAACTAATACTTGTATCTACTCATTTGAGTTTATATATGATCTTTACGTAGTCTTATAGATGTACTTAATTTGATCAATTTTATTTAGTCCCCTTATGATAAATAACTAATATAATTATTTTTATAATATAAATCTACATAATTAATTGGAAATATAAATTTCTAATAGGACTAAGGTCTTTTGTTTTGTATATATACTGATTCTTTCTTTTTCAAAGGGCACATGAAATTCCGATGGAGCACCAATTATTTTGGATTAGGTCTTTTGATCTATCTATCTATATATATATTAAGATTGGTAGTACAATTCATTAAGAATTTTTTTTAAAATACATACAACTTTTATAGAATTTTCCGAGACCTAGTCGAAAACCTGGATCCACCGATGAGATGGTTATTGTACCTATGGTATCTTATATTCTAATAATGATGCTGCAATGAAACAACTTCCCTTCAAAATCCAGGCAACATGCTCATTCAAATGTTAGAGACACTTCTTTATAACTTTTGGTGGGTCCTAGTAGTTGAAGTGAGATTATCGGCTTATTTGATAGGTGTTCAATTTGGTA
>MKEJ01000177.1:0-18905 GCA_001753735.1 Embelia ribes
CGGAGGAGGGGGAGGTGGGGGATCAGGAAATGGTCATGGTTCAGGGTATGGCTCGGGTTATGGGTCTGGATATGGTGGGGGAGATGGCGGTGATGAACCATAAACACGAGGCTATTCCTTTCAAGTTTTCGGATATTGAAGCATATGTATGACTAAATAAAGTAGGAGACAGTAGTAACTTGTCACTACATATATAAGCTAGTAAAGAGTTTACGAGGCATGCATATGTATGTACCGATGTATGTTTTTCCTAATAATATGTTACTACTTTTTAGTTTGATTTTGTGCAAAAGATCATAGTACATTACAAAATTTTCTCTCAAACTATTCAGTTATTAACCTTTAACACCCTTTGAAATTTAAACTTGCAACCTCAAAAGTAACTTGCTTATAAATAATTTTCCCTCCTAGCATGTACTCCATCTAGACCAAGAAATTTCTAGTTCTCATTAAGAAAAACTTTTGCCACTGTTTCTGTCCCAACAGAATTCATATTCACCTATATAAAAGGGTACTGATATTACTCAAAATATCGGGCAAACTCTGAGTTAAGTCTCCAACCTCTCAGCAAAAGATACTCTCTTCGCTATCATGTCCTCCGCCTCACGAATTGCTCTTTGTGATCCTGTGATAGCGACTTTCCTGCCAAACAACGTAAAATAGGGTCAAAAGACATTTCTATTTGCAAAAAGACAATCATAATGCAAAAAATGACGCCAGAATGATGTGGCAGAAATGTTGTTTATGCATGTATAGCACCACTCCTTACAATGCTAATCAACCTGATGCACAGGATAAATATTGTGAAACTATAATCTTAAAACTCGAGCTATAGCTAACTTATCCAAGTCTAATTAAAAAGAAACATTGTATATTTGCAATTACGCATCCATATTGTATTGGAAATTTATAGATACTTAAGATATTAGACTTAATAAGGGAGTACTTGATGCAAATATGTAAATTTTACACTGCTGAGGGTACTGATACCTCTCATGTGTTCCAGGGATGAAATCATCTCTAGCCGATATCTTAATTCTAGCCCCAGTAGCCTGAAAAATCGAAGTACATTTGAATATGGTATTCCCTTAAAATAGATTGAGTAAAAACATATAACTCACACCTGAGTGATTTCTGCTAAGTTTCTTCCACCACGGCCAACGACAAGACCTATGTGGTCATCTGCGACACCAATGGTCAACGAGCTATTATGGTCGACCTGCAGGAGATGAAAGCATGGATGACAATTCTTTTCATCTAGATTATGCGCAAAGTGGAAAAAATAGTTGTAGAAAACAGAAATGTTAAGTGTTTGATTGACATTTCAAAATTTATACTCATATATATTACCAAGTGTACTGATTTAACAAAACATTCTACATGGATTAGTTTGAAGATATAAGGAAATTGACAAAGGAGAGCGCAGTACTTGGGGAGGATCAACACTGTCACTCTGAAACTTCCGCCCAACTCCATTTGACGCAAAATATGGTCTGCTGTATCCTGCTACTGTTCCAACAGAACGTGAGTGAGAAATGAGAATCTCTGTCTTACTGTAGTGAAAGTGAGAAACAAAAGAATGAACACTAATATCAAACTATATGCAAGCTGAAGTGTACTACGAGTCCTCACAGTAGCATGATGTAAAGCAAGTTGAGACTTGAGAGACAAGGATAGTTGCAGTTGCAGAATCAGTATTTTCGGTCCATGGAAGCTGCAAAATAACCTATATAAATGCCATCCTCCACCCTTTTCTTTTCAAAATATCTTTCCACCTTTGAGTTCTTAAAATGACTGAAAATTATTTCTAGGAAATGACAATCTCATGCAAGTAATATTCCCGGTTATTGGGTGCTATGGAACCATCAACATATGGAACTTGAATAATGCAGAAGAATACGAGGTCAATAAGATGAAAGCAGACTTAATATTTCACCAGCAGGCTGACAGGAGTATTATCTCATATCAGTGAGAATCAAATTAGTAAAATGTGTACATACTTATCCACCTTCACACACTTCTCATTCACAACAAAACACTTAAAGAGTTAAATTCTCAGCTTCTAAAGTCAATGTCCAATTTACAAATCTCAAAAAAAAACCATCAACGACCTGCCCCTACCAAAACTTTAATTCAAGACACAGAAAGTTAACACTAATTGAACCATTATCACTCACTTCACCTCAGATCACAACTTTGCAGCGACTATGTTCCCCAATTCAGGGCCTCCTGAATTAGATCATCAATGATTGGTTAATATGATTTAAACTAATTATTCAAGGATACTGATTGGTCCCATATCAGGCTTTTCAAAGTTGAACAGATTACTTGGGAGAGCATTTAGTACACATCAATGTCAGTAGAAACAGCTAAACGAGTGAACTTTAAGAATATCGTCCTGATTAAATTAAAAGAAAAAAATCAAACCTGCATATGGGAAAGGAGCATGGAACGACTGGGCGTAATGAAGATCCTCAGCCAACTTTGACAGAATCAAATCAATGGCCACCATTTGTTCATCTATGGTACCATCAATTATCACTAGCCTATTATCTGGTCCATGGTAACTGTAATCTTGAGGGGAAACCATGATGTCTGCTCGAGACTCTTCCTTAAATGACCTGTGCGAACAATGTAAACAAGCATCAGCACTCAGAGACACCGCACACACAACCACCATCACAGAAACAGTCATCTAAGATTTACACAACCTTTACAGTGAGGATAGAATTGCGATGATTTTTCTGCTGACCAGACATTATAGAATATGAATGCATTTAAACAGTGGTATTGGGACTTTAAAAAGATGCATAGACAAAAACAGTGCTGCAGAATTAACAATTATAATGACAGCAAAAGGATCAGAATCAGCCCATCACAATAGTCACGACACTGGCGAACCAACCATTAAAGTGGAAGCTACAATCAAGTAATTATAGAATGAAAATAATTGAGCAGCACTTATACCTCAGGGTGGCAGCACCCTTCCCAATTAATCCGCCACAAGAGCCACTTGGTACAATTATTTTAAGACTTGAAGTTGGTTCGACAATATCACCATCTTTAATGCAAAACTGGCCAGGAAAGGAAAATTCATCATCGATAAGGCTTAAACAAATGCACATTAAATAGCAATTATGTAATGGCTCTCACCTCGTGTAGTAATTTAGAAAGAATTAGATCCACTGCCTTGAGTGTGTTGTCGGTTGTTCCAGATACAGTGACGATTCTGTCAGTTGTTCCCGGAAAAAACTCAATATTGCGTGATAAATGAATACGCGCTCCAGACTGGGACTGAAAATTATTGATCGTCGAGCCACCCTTCCCAATGACAACACCGGCTTCAACGTTAGATACCAGAAACCTAATGTGTGTGTTCTTTCCCGTAGTTTTAGGAACTGAAAGCAAAGCCACATAACAGAATTAAATGAATCACTTTTCAAATGCAATATTAGCATATTTCATAACATGTTTGAAGAAAAGAAACAAGAATGTTCAGAGAGTAACAATATGATATGGTTAGGGAAAAGAAGTGCACGAGGCCACCATAAAGTTAATAAATTTACCCGAGTGCTGTAAATTAATCAACGAAACACGTGGTATTAAAGATTAACTTCTCTTCGGGAGAGAAGGGCGAATCAATGGTCCAAGAGGCGTCGTAGTAGAAGTGCATTTTTACCTAACTCATAGTGTGCTCATAAACAAATCAACACAAATTTGAGCTGTTCATGAGACACCACTGATCAATCAGTGCAGACCACACAAAAAGTTATATGGCCATCGTTTTCCTTATCAAACATATCAATGCACATCCTAAGAGGCATTCCCACCAGTCTTTCTCGTTTCATTTCCAAGACAGACTTTCTGAAAAGTGAAAAGCCATTTCTCTAACGAAAATCAATATTTTAGAAAATGCATAAACCAGCATTTTTCNNATTCTAGCAATTCTCCAAATCTTTCTAGAAAGAGAACCACTCATGTGAAATATTTTTGGTCCAACTTCTCAATTGAGAATTAAATCAGATAATAGAAAGAGAAGAGGGCAAAAGATAGGAATACTCTAAATTTCTTAGTATGGAAACAAAAGAAAATCCAGTCAACTTACACATGAAAAAATTCATAAATCAAAATATACCGGACCAAAAAAGGAATCATCATAAGAAAACAAGACCACCCTTGGATTTTAACAGACAAAACCAACCGCATCTAATCAAGCATTTGATCTAGCTCTTTATTTGTAGCAATAGAACGGTATCCTCCAAACATATAAGGCTCGTACATCATTATTAAATAATGGAGACATAAACCCTCATTCTCCTAACGGCACCCCAATAGATTCCTTTCTCTAACCTGTAAATTTTAATCCTTATATCTCAAACATTAAAATAGAGGCTCAAATATAGAGAATGTCGACATCCCCAGACTTATACTCCAACAGAAGTAGGGATGAACAGTAGTCCTTAGTTCAAGGGAGCAATGTAGCAAGTCCCAATGCTTTAGTTGTATTTAATGGTTTTAGATAGACTAGCACAAGAATTACCTTTAAATCCTTAAAACTTTTGGTAGAGGCCCGATTAGAATCACTTGTGAGAATCCCCTTAACGGCTCAAATACATTTAACATTGGACAATGATTATATCTTCCTAAGCTCAAATAAAAAAAATAAAATAAAAAAAATCACCTAGTTTATTTCTAATTAAAAAAAAATTGATACAGTTTAAAACTTGCACCTTATTCTAACCAAAACAATAAAACCCTTACAAATCTAGGCAGCCAAAGGTTAAACAATTTTTAAGAAAATAAAAAAAGAATAAGAAAATTTGGAGTTTAAAAGCTGTGACCAAACAAGTCCATAATTGCATCACGTGATATCGTTTCTAGGGTTTCAATTTCATGCAAGGCAATAAAAAAACTCATAAATTTATAGATTATTTAACAACCCAAACTCCGCATTGTGAAGTGTCGATGACAGCGAACTCCATTACGAATCAGATACATACTCAGTCACTCGTTTTAAGCAGATTAAATCATTGCAATGTGAAAGCAACAGATCAGAAGCTACAGAGAGAGAGAGAGAGAGAGAGAGAGAGGAAAGACCTTCTTCTGCCGGAGACTTGGGAGGCGAAGCATCCGGCGAGGGCGATACAGATACGTATATGTATCTATCGACGAAATGCAGGTTGCAGAGAGAGAGAGAGAGAGAGAGATGGCGCAGCGTTTAGAATGTGAAGATGTGATTAAGAAGATGAATTAATTCATTGTCTATTAATTACACATTAAATTCCTTAATTCTTTATACTAATAGCCACTTTATCCTTACTAGATAGCAGGGCAGTGTGCACATTTAGTAAACACACAAAGGAAAAACATTGTAATGTACCAATGAATTTAATATAATATTTTTTTATAAAGATAAGTTTTGAAAAATTCTAACATATTATGGAAATTAATAATATAAAGCTTAAAATAATATATTTTTTATTATTTTTAAATATTTTTTTAAGTTTAAAACTGCGGTTAGAAATTGTGAATTATATGTGTATTAAGCGGGATGCGAAAAAAATACGTGTATTTTTTATTAGGTTGCACATCGCTTTGGAAAACAAAAGTATTTTTGAATTATACGTACAATGGGTATTAAAAGGCAAAAGTTTGAATATTTACTAATTAAAAAGTAATTTGTACAATAAATTTAGCTTAAACTAGATTACGAGTCCATACAACTAAATTTTATCTGGCGTAGTGGTGAGGTAGAGATTTTTCGTTGGTGGTTGTCGTAGCAAAAGGCAAAAATTGTAAGATAGATATCGATATATTCAGAGCTGAATTTTTTACTTAAAATTTGTTGCAATGGGTCACTTTTGTCCGATGGATTGGAGGTTTTCCATATACTTATATCTTGTTATTGGAGTGGTGGTTAATTAATGAATTAGACCAGTCTATATAATTTTGAAAATATATACTTATATCTCGTTGTTGGAGTGGTGGTTGACGGTAAAATTTTATCCTGCTATATAAATATCAATTATTGTTGATCTTGAATTTAACTAATTTTGTGGTGGCTAAATTCGTGACAATATTAACTAATAAAACCCAACATATTTAGGCTCTCAAATTTTTATGAAATTGTACCTTTTATAGGCTTAATATCATTAAATTTTAGGTGTAAAGAGGGTCTTTATTTTATTTTTGTCTTTGTTCTTGTGGTTTTATCTCTTTTGAGTGCCTATTTCTAATTTTAGTGTGGTTATGTGGTATCTTTCTCTTTTTATGGTAGGCGAGCTTTGTTACGTCTCCTTCAATGAAAATTTATAACTACATAAAAGGTCAAAAGACGGATTATTTGATCTTTTGCTTTAGAATTTAGAAATGACAAAAGTATGACAAAAGGGGATTTTTATTCAAAATTTATTAGCATTTGATACCATTTATTATTGATGACTGAAACACGCAGCAGAAAATAGCAAAAATAATTCAGATCACATATTGAAATTGGGTGATTTTGGATTTGTTGGTATCTATTGCAGCTTTTGATTTTTTGGGAATTTCATTTTTGGTTCGAATTTGGGTGTTGAGAAATGAAGTGTACTCAAATATAACTTCAATATCTATTTTCAAATTAGTCCAATGAAAACTGGAAAAACAAATATGATTGTTATTTTTTTCTTTTTCTTTTATTTATTTTTTTCCAGAAACTAATTATTTTTTTTGAAATGTGGAAGTGATTTCAACAATTGGTGGTTTTGAAAACAGATACAAACAAGGTCAGGAAATAGGAAGAAAACGTGATGTTAAAGTAACAAGGAAATTGGGAAACATGGGACAAAAATATTATACTAATGGAATAAATAAAGTATGATTATAATAGAAAATATGCAAAGCTTTAAAGAATCATACATAGTTATAGATATAACTATCAATTTTAGAATAAAACATTTTTCGTAATATTATACTACGGGTATTATAGTTAATTTATTACACGTAATCCATTTATTACTTTATTTAAGTTCCCAATGATTAGAAAATTTTATGGAGTTGACTTTTCAATACAAGTTTCATAAGCAAAAAGTACCATGTGTCTTAGAATATCTATGATTTGAATCTAGCTTTTTGTCTGTTTGGATCTATTAAGCATTATTTTTTGGGCTATAAGTCATCACATAAATACTGCCTACAAAATGATAATTTGTGCGGCCCAAAACGTGACAAACATCTTGGAGTGAAGTAATAGGAGCGTCCATTTGGCTCCGAAGCTAGACCCGCAATCCGTTCCTCATCTTCGTCGGTTTCCACTTCGCTCCACCGCAGGTGCGGCAGATACGGGTCTGACATCAAAGCCCGCTGTTCAGCATTGCAGCCAACAGTGTATGTAATTGATGGGCCTTATAAGTAAATCGACTATTTTTTAAATCTTGGACCAAAAGCCAGGCTCACAGCTTACACTTGGTCCGCGTTAGTATGCCCCGTAGTTGTAGCAGCACGAGAGCCAAATCAACAGATCTATCCCGCAGCGTGCAACTGTACAGGCAGTTGACTAATTTCATAATTTAATCGATTATAGTCAACAACCTTTTCAATTTTTTTCTATTCAAACATCTTACTATACCGTGATCCGCTCCTGCATCCGCAAACTTGCGGGTATGGCACGACCCGCAACCCGGCGAGCCAAACCAAGTCAGCCCGTGGGGACCAAATTAACACACGTAGAAGTGACTTGAAATCCTCAGCCACACAAACACCCAACTCCGAAAACCAATCAGTAGCAGCTTCATCCCTCTCTCTCTCTCTATATATATAGATATATATATATATATGTATGTATATATATCTATATATCAATCTGCTGTATAGACAATGGCATTGTGCTCACCTTCCTCAATCTCACTCCACCTGAGAAGCCCTAATAAGTATCATTCATCTCCTCGCCGCGTCATCCTAAACTTAGCCACTCCTCCCGGCAATGACGGATCTCCCTCGGTTCGGATATCGGGCGAATCAGTGCCGAAGGCTCGATTCATCGCCAGGCGAAGAGAGACCGTCTCGGTTCGACAGCTCCAAAGACCTCTCAGTAAATTCTATTCTACCTCTTGATTTAGTTAACCGCAGAAAATACTTATATAGGCCTTGTTTGGTTGCAGCTTATAGCTATAGCTCATCAGTTTTTGGTTCTTGTTTTGGCTGTTCCGCTTATTTGGTCTAAATAAGCCGAAAGTAATTTTTTTTTTTCCCGACAGAAATAGGCTAACTTATTTGTTTAAAAGCTATAACCACGATCCCATAGTTCGATTATTTGCACGTTGATAACAAGCAGTGTACTTGGAAATTCCCAAAAAAAAGAAAAAAACAGAAGATAACAAACAGTATGTGACAACATAGGTGTCTTACAGTTTGATACTTTGATTACACAATTTTTGTTATATCGTTGCTTAGAGACGGAGCCATGTAGGGACAGTTGGGGATATAAACCCTCCCATAATTTAAAAAAATCGGCCTCATACCTATATTTCAGTATAAAATCTTTTATATATGTGCTTTTTGCCTCCACATAATCGAGATTGTCTAGATGTTTACTCATTAGTTATTTTGTTTGAAATCACTGGGAAAGTTTCCTCTGGAATAATCCAGTTTTTACTGCTTAAACCGACTTCACTTGGCTCTAATTGTAGTTGTCGAATTTGTATGCTTCTATGTTGATATATTTTATCATAATATACCTGCGATGTGTTGATTAAGAGAAGTGTAAATTTGAGAATGGTGGCATTGGATCCTAGAGAATTTTAGAGATTGACGCTTTAGGGGGAAATTTAATGTAGATACCTAAAGATTGCATCGTTTGAGGGTGTAGAGATCCACGTTGATAGTATAACCCATTGGTGTGTTGTTTCTATTTGGGTTCAAACCCCTCAATATCTAGCTTTGGGGAGTGAATTCTTCTAAATCATGTTACAAGCGCTTCCAATATGTGTATCATGAGGAGGTGATGCTAGTCTTGTAGTGTTCCTCTGGGGCTAGCTTGCTAGTGCAAAACCTGCTGGGGTAGCGGAAAAGGGGCGACTCCAGTATAGCCTGGACTAGGCTTACTAGCGCACAACATGCCTTTGTGGACTCCGGTTGCAGAGCGTGGTGGATTGTAACGAGCACATGCTTATAGTGTAACTTTTTGTTGTGGTGTTTTTATACCTTGGGTTCTATTTCCTCTATAACTAGTTTTAGGGGTTGAGTTCTCTTAAGGTATGTTACTGAGGACTTGCACATGCGCCGAATTATGATACCGTGCTTGAGATTTGAAATTAGTTAACATGGTCTAGAGTAAAATATAGGATGAATAAAAATAGAGAAAATATTAGTTAAAATGTTCCCTCATTTGGG
Source organism: Embelia ribes (assembly GCA_001753735.1). Classification (NCBI taxonomy): domain Eukaryota; kingdom Viridiplantae; phylum Streptophyta; class Magnoliopsida; order Ericales; family Primulaceae; genus Embelia; species Embelia ribes. The sequence continues at coordinate 9,370 of MKEJ01000177.1, forward strand.
TGGCTAATCAAATTAGAATAAGCTGGAGGGAGAAATTTTTGTTCCCTCGTTCGAATTCGAAAAAGGAATGAAATTTTTATGTAAGCTAAGAGAAAGAAGAAAATGTAATCATATGGCTGTCTTCCCAGTTTCCCATTCAGTTTCACTTCTGTATCTTCCCTTGGTAACACCAACCTCATAGAATTTGATTACTCCTTATGCACTCGTCATTTACCATTCACTAATTCCAAGCACCACCTCAACTATTGATGTACTTGATTCTAGTGGTGGAGCCAGGAGGGGGGCAAGGGGGCGGCCATGGCCCCCCTGACCTCATAATTTTAACAGAATGTGTATGTAAATTTGAGGGTTTTCAAGGATCCCTCCTGGGAATTTGTTTTGGCTCCCTATATAAGACCGTGATATGTTGTATGGTGGTTTGCAGTCCTATATAATGTATTGAATGTAGTGTACTTGGGAAAGGTTTTGTTTGATTTTTATGTACTATTGCAGTTGAGTACATGAGTCTACCTGCAAGTCAGTACTCTGTGTTGGATGCAGAAAGGATTGAGCGGGTTGACGAGAACACGTTTAGGTGTTACATGTACAAGTTTAAGTTCTTTGCCTTGGAAGTATGCCCTGTATTGATGGTTAGAGTTGAAGAGCAGCCAAATGGCTGTTGTATTAATCTCTTGTCTTGCAAGGTATAATACATATGCTTTATTTTTTAGGCTGATATGATGAATTATCTCTACTTTGAAAGGTTTTTTTAAAAAAAAGAAAAAGAAAAAAAAAGGTTGATTTTCTATTCTTGGTATGGCAGCTCGAAGGCTCTCCAATTGTGGTTGCGCAAAACGAGAAATTTGATGGTAAGTAGACCTTTGATGTTGTCTTTTATATCATCATTCTTTTACCTGAAAACATGTACAATTATCTGAAAGTGGTTGTTCATTCATATATTCTATCTTCGTTTTATTGGGACATTCATGCACATCCGTTCATGATTCTCAAGCAACAGAGCACTTATTATTGTTTTTCCACAAGTGATTATCATTCAGTACTTCAAGTATATTTTATCCTTTCTCATATGGTGCAATCAGCATCTAAGAATTTATCCTCTAAACCTTCACAAATTGTTGTTTGATCTAGAGATTTTAATATTAATTATCTTGTTTAAATAAATTTATTTAGTTATCATGAATGGAGCGTAAAGTAAAAAAATAATGGAACAATTTTGGTTATTCATAATGTTACAATATTATGCTATATTTATATATTTTTAAAATTACATAATGTTATGCAAATAAAAAAATATAAACATGATGTGGAAAAGAATAAAACATGAAAAGGAATACATGATTAAATTGCAAAATCCATATATTTAATTTGTAGATAAAACAAGTTTGATCATTAGAAAAAATATAAATACGGCTAGAGATTGTGAGAAAAGAAAAAAATAAAAACATTAAGTAGTGATAAAATAAGTACAAATCTAAAAAATAAAATAAACAAGAGAGGGTTTGCGCACGCGCAACACCCAAACATGCTTTGACACCAAAATCCATTAGCAATATGTTTTATGATGGTAGGTAGTAAAATAATTTAAATGCAAATAATTAAATATACTATACATAAAAATATGAGTAAAATCTACAATTGAATTACAAGGAGTTTTTAGAAAAAAAAAAAAAAACACTTGTACAAATTCATATACATTTAAACTTTTACTTAAGAAAGGAAAGTAAAACTAATAACGTACAGAGTAATTGTATGTCTAAATGCATGACCACGACCCAAACATTCACGGTACTTGTTTGGGCATTCAAATGCAATTGGTTGATTTATTCTCATTGATCTGAAAATATGAAATACACGTGCAAGGATAATAATTAAATTAAAAAAATTATCTCTATTGGATCTGTGAAAAAAGAAAAAGAAAAAAGATAATCAAGTAACTTCACAAATTGACAAAACATGAATACTCAAACAAGTTATCAAACAGGGCAGAAGACATCAAATCTTTATCACATTAGCATCAAATTCTCACACAACATATACTAACCTTTAATACACAATTCATATTGTCTGAAATTAGAATGATGTGTCAAGGGATGACAATTTTTTTTTTATCTAACTTTAATCTAAAAGCACAAACTCTATTTTGATTCCTACGCTTTAATGCCAATAATACCTTTTTGTTTAAAAAGATTTTGTAAAAACCTATTAGGGTAAAAGAGTAAAATCGTAAAGCTATCTTGGGTGTTGTTCATAATTCAAATAAATTGAATTATCTCTCTCTACGACTGTGTGACAACTTATGGATAAAGAATTATTTTTAAAACTAAAACACATATTTAAGTGTCAATGGTATTTTCGGAATGTAAAAAGGAGGAAATTTGATAGGGGCTTTATACTTTTATAGTAGAAGTTAGATGTGAATATGCTCATTATTTGTTTGCTGCTTAATAGTTGCATAAAATTTTGCTCACAATGCCTTTTTCTCTTTTTTACCTATTGCCATATTCACATCAAAATGGTTCAAAGCGTGTATGTGTTTCGGTTGGTCTGTTTGAGATACTCCATTTAACATTAAAAAACAAAGTGTTTGAAATGATCCTAAGGCTGGAAATACTAGCAATTTAGAGATGATTTGTATGGAGGAGAGGCTGAAGAAGGGTAGTGAGAGAAACAGTAAAAGTGAAATGAAATATACAACGCAAAGCATAAGGTCTAAAAAAACCCTAAAAGGGAGTGAGACGAAGCAGCTACTTGGAGCTCTCAGCATCCAAGGGCAAATAGGGGAGCAATGTATCTTCTACGGAAACCAAGTGAGACAGATATAAACACGTGCAAGCTGGCGTGTGAGTGCATGTGCAGTGCACGTGAGGAGGCTGCCACCGGGCCTATGGCGACAAATTATTTACAAGCCCCTTTGTGACCCTCTGGGCATTGGAAAGCCCAACTCGGACGTACATCACTGAGCTCTAAGGTACAGTTCGGCCAACAGCACATGGGAAGAATTGAACTGCCATTCCGAGTGCAAGCCTGCAAGTGAAACAACAATTAGTTCAGAATTTGTTAGTCTTGGAGGGAAATATAGTAATATGTCCTGTTTTGTTCTGTTAAATCAAGAACTGAAACAGTTAGCTAGAGACATAAATACGCAAGTTCATGAAGATAAGGGTATGATAAATGTTTCAATATACTTGTAGAAGTGTTAGGAGGAAGAGTCCCCTCGAAGAGGCTCTGTTATGGTACAAGTTTCTTTGTCTCCATTAAATTCTCACCTAGGTGTTACATTTTCTGTGGCAATAGCAAGATTCTCGTCCTAACCTGAAAATGAATACATGCATAAGCCATCTGGTGAAGCACAAAAGCTACAACATGTTAATGAAGGTTTGATGGCTATATCCATCATACTTTTAGGGTACTAAAAGTTCCATATGACAAAACATTTTTGATAAGGATTGGCAATATAGATCAAAGTAATAGTAATAAGTTACTTAAAATTAGAATGTATTAATATGGAGCTTTTGTGGTATTATCATTTATTCCAGTCAATCCCGTGTATTTTATGTTAGGCATTGATTGAGTTTGATCTTTGTTCTTTGGAGTCCATTTTAGTTCTAGCTTAAAGTCTTTTGGTTCTGAGTTGAATTATGTATTCCTTACAGGAATGCTTTGACACTGATGTGTGGCCTGTCGGCATGCAGCTTCTATGACAAATAAAATATCATGCGATACCAACCGGAGAGATTTGTCACTTGCTGAGCTTTCATCGGATACAGTTATCGAGGTAATTGCTATCCGCTTCTGCTTTCGGCTACGGCATATCCTTTGGAAATAACTTAAGGTTTGCTCAAACATTGTTTTTGTTGCCATAATGTCTGTTTCAGGTAAGCATCGACATCCCATTTCCATTTCGACCAATCCCAGTGCAAGCTATCGAATCGAGTGGCACCCAAGTGCTGCAACAAATTCTAAGGATTATGCTTCCCCGTTTCATGGCTCAGGTTTGTCAAAAGTTCCTTTCTACAATCATATTTAGAGTGAGTTTCTTATTGCCAGCTCAATACATGCACCATTATCCTCCAGCTCAGGATTATGATTGCTCAAGGCTGGTACTATTTTTTTTTTCCTTTTTAATAACTAAATATATTCAAAAGAAAACACCTTTACGGGGTGAATCCTGACAAGAACCTGGCCAGAGCCTACCAAAAGAGAGTCTACAAAGTTCATAAACGATACAACGGATTGTGGAGAACTAAGTAGATGTTGCTTTCTTGAGCCTAGGGAGGCTCCGGGCCTAAGGTTATCTAAATGTGGAGGATGCCATAATGAGAGTCATTTACCCTCTAGAATCTAGACTCATGTAATATTAATAAATACAATGATTTTGATTGTTTTGAAATTTATTTGATTTGGGGAGCGTATGGGTCTGTAGGTAGGTCATATTAGCGTAGCGTAGGAAATTCAAGAGGATATGCATGATAACAATCATTAGAATAATTTCACTATATTAAATCGCATACACTTCCCATTAGGAAGGCTTATGAGGGGAAGAATGCGGTCCCATTATATATAGCTCAATTTAATCCAGTAAATTCCCGATGTGGGATAAGATTTCGATACTTATTGAACATCTTGAACTAAATATACAGATTTCTTGTTTGGCAAATGACCAAGTAGTTTGAACCCGACATTCCGTTCCAACTGCGATCATTTCCGATCCATAAATCTAACTGCATCATCGAATGGTGGACTTAGAGAGCTATCGTTTTTGGATATGTCAATACTCCTAAGCCTTAAAATATCAAGTTTTAACTTGCAAACAACCATTCCCTTGATATTTATGGTAGCTATATATGATTTTTTTTTTCTGTATTCCAAAGCATTTTCTGTTATTTGAGTTGCTTTCCTTGTTATTATGGCTTTGCAGCTTGTGAAAGACTACCAATCATGGGCTTCAGGGGATACCTCAAGGCAGCCCCTTGGAACAGGTAAAATTTAGGATTTGAATAAATGGTTATGCCCTTAATTCACCTTTTCGCTATTAAATTGTTGTAATCTAGAAATAATGTGACTTTAAGTCGGTGTTTAAAAGTACTTGTGTAATTTGTATTGCAAAATTTGTCCTTGTTGCAGCCTTTTGTGTCTGCTTTTATCTCGTGTAATGTTATGTGCCCAGGTAAATTGTCCCGAAAATGGATCCCTGTAAAATACGGTCTCTTTGATTAGAAATTTAGAATTACTGTCCCATTCATGTTTTGCATTTCGGTTATTTCATTCATGCATCTGACATGGGCATCAAATTATAGTTGGCATCAAGCTGAGTATTAGGTTGCTTGCGCTCGACATTACCCGATAAACCTTTCCTCGAGCTCAAGGTCAACTCGAGTTTTAAGTCTAAACTCAAAGTCGACTCGGTTGAAGATGTGAAGGCTCAAACTCAACGGGAGCTTGAAACTTCTCTTTCTTAAACAAATATAATTGCACATATAAATATATTTGTATGTTATATATCTTGAGCCAACTTGAGTTGGGGAATTGCACAATTGAACTATTCGTGAGTAGCTCAAATTAAAAAAAAAAAAATTGCGAGTTTTTAAATTGAGTACTTTAGCCTTAAGTTTACTCGTGAATCATCAGAAAATTGATGTGGATTCAATAGCACGCCACTGTATTTGACTTTTTCATTTCATTTGTTTATTTATATTATTAATGACATATATAGTTATGTTATTTATAACTAATTAATGTTGAATCATGGATATCTATTAGATGCATGTACCTAGGAAGTCCTCTCAATTCAAGACTTTTTTTTCATTGCAATATACTAATTTTAGAATAGATTATTATAAATTAAAAATAAATTATTATTAGTATTTTTTTTTCTCTAAAAATAGTTGAAGTATTTTTTTTAAGTTTATATTACTTTATTTTTAAAATAAAATTCTTGTACATTTTCCTCTAAATTTATTCTTGTCTTGAGTTGGTTTCCATGAACCTATGCCAAACTCTAATGGCCTAGAGTTTGTTTGCTTTCGAGATTAATAATTAGGATTTATTTAAATTTACTTTGACTTTGGGCTTGTTAGGTGTTTATTAATTTAAAAAAATCTCTAGCATAACTTTAAATTTATTTAGGCCAAGATCAATTTGAAAGTGATGATTCAAATGTAATTTAATTATTAAATAGAAAAAAAATTAATAGAGGCCAAGGAAAAAATCTCTTTATTTGTAACGTTGGAGAAATCCTACCTTTCTTTATTATTTTATTTTCAAATCAGAGTATGTAAAAGTCGTTTCTTATGCATAAATTAATATTTTTGAATTTGCACAAGCTGGCATATCTCTACAAATTTTTAGGAGTGTTAGATCCTAATTTTAGGTAAGGTTTTATAACTTCAATTGAAAAAAAATATTTTTTTAATAGAAAAACAGTGAATAATAGATTTTCTCATTCATAAATCTACCGTAGCAATTCTCATCCAAATTTTCAAAAGAGAAACATTATGTAAAATATTTATGGTACAGATTTATCGTTTGAGAACCTAAATGAGAAAAATTTTACACTTTTAACATCTCTATTATTCAGAAAGATATCAACAATCTAACCCGAGCGCATCGAAAAATGTAGTCTGGCCTCAAATTCATTCTGCATATTAGAGTCTCTACGTTTTTCGCAATCGCAAGTTGATTTGTCCTCGGCAATTTATTTTATACAAATATTCTATTTTGTCAAAAAATAAAAATAAAAATTTCTTTGTTGCGCTTTATTCATAGACAATATGATTATCGCTTGAAGCATACTTGTGTGAAAAGACATACTCATGAATTAACCACCACATTTACATAAATAAATAAATAAATAAGCTACAAATTAAAGTTGTTCTGCATTTGTTCCAAAGTACTAAGCTGTTGGATAAAAAATAAAATACAATCTCTAATTATAGGATACATTTATTTATTTTTGAGTGGAATTCACTATTTTTGTTGGTATTGTTGAAGTTTTATCAGTCAGTCGGAAAGCCCTCTGCACCAATTGCAGATCAATGCTTCTCTGTAGCGTTGGATCATGTGTTTGCATACAATCTTATATCTGCATAGGGTTGTTCATTGTTTCGGTTTGGGTTATTCAGACCGAAATTCAAAAATCCAAAATTAAAACCAGTTTTTTGGAACCGAATCGAATCCGAAATTAATTAAAAACCGAACTGAACCGAACCAAGGAAGCTAGACCGAACCCGAATTGAACCCGAAATATTATTAAAAACCATCAATAAATCGAACCCGAACCATCATTAAAAACCGAAATAAAAAATAATTATATATATATTTTTTAATATTTAATAATTTCGGGTTTCGGGTTTAAACCAGAAATTTTTTAGAAAACCCGAATCCAAACAAGAAATCTCATAAAATCCGAAATTTTTTTGGTTCCAAACCCAAATCCGAACCCGAACCATCACGAAAAATATGGAATTGAATTAAATTGGTTCAGTTCGAATTTCGATTTATCCGAACCGATAAACATCCCTATACCTGCATATTTTCGTTATATATACCCATCTAACTAACTCGTGTCTGGAGGTCTATCTTACACATACAAGTCCCAAAGTGTTCAAGTCTTGTGAGATCCCCAAACTTTCCCTTCACTTTTCCCATATATTATTTTCTTATATTTCTAATCTATGTTCTTAATCTCTTCCTTTTTTCCCCCCCATATCTATATCTCTGTTTCTAATTTCTTTTCCTTTCGGTAATAAAGATGAGACAATACGTGACTTAGACGGTGGATTAGATAGATGCTTTCAATCTTTAAGGAAAAAAACTCATTTTTTTTTATTTTTTTCACAGTACAATATTTTTTTTTACGAAATTGTTATTTGCAAGGATAAATTATTATAAATTGAGAAAAAAATTACCATAACTCTTTTTAGAAAATACTAGTAGTAATTTGTTCTCAATTTATAATAATTTATTATGAAATCACAGTAACTTCTGTACGATTGCAATGGGAAAAAAAAAACTTGTGGACTTCCTTAAAAAATGATGCACGAGTGTTGCCAATTTCTCATGAACGATGTAGGGCATACTTGGAAATAATTATGTATCTATATGTGATGCTATTTGATTGAGGGTACAAGTGAAAGTAGCATGATACCATAAATATGTGCTAAAATAGCAAACATACAATTAGTTAATCCATAAATTGTGTTCTACGACAATTCCAAAAATGAAATAGAATCAAACTCTATCAAACAAAAGTTAGCCTCAATGACCAAAAAGTGGTAACTTTATTGGTACAATACTAGTTTGAAACATTAACAAATAATTTCACACACACACACCCACAAAAAAAAAATGATTTGATATGCTAATTTGGACATAAATATGATTTTGTACATTCACATTTTTCAAGTGGCTTTTTTATATCAAAGAAAGTACTTATACGGTATTGAAAGGCGTGATTATTTATTTACATATTTTATTTTAAAATGATCTTGGCATATTATTATAACTTGTAAACTTGAGGTTGAAGATGAGTAAAAAATGGACACCAAAAAAGCTGGTGCAAGGGAAGCACCAACGTCATGTGCACTCTCTCACTCGGGTGGGTCAATTTTGCCACCACACACCCTACCCCATTTGTACTTTCCTTTTATAATTTTTTATTCTGTATAAACTAATTGTGTCAGAAAAAAAAAAATAGAAAACGGAATGATAAGGTCACGTGGGTTTGAAACTTGCGCAGTGTGTGGTCTGGTGCAGGCAATTTTCGAAGAAAAAAGAGACAAAAAAAAATTTGTTTTTGTATGATTTCTTGTTAAGAATTTATATATATATATTTTTATCACATTTAGCAACGAGAAATATTTTAATCAAGCGGAGAAAACACGTCAATCTGGTAAAATATGGAGTGGTGATGTTAAAAACAAAATATTCCTTATACAAAAATTGAAAGAGATCTTAGTAATGTGAGAGTGAGATTCTGAAAATTACTAGCCCCTATATGAGTAAATGTTTCTTTCTTGTAATGATGTTGTCTTCAAACTAAACCTTCCCCTTTTCTGCCTCTGTTTCTTCTCACATTCCAGTTACAATTTCAAGTTTCAACAAATCCTATGTACTTTAGTACCAATTAGTACACTTTAGTGGCATAAACTAGAGGCATTTCCGTTTATCATGGATGGACATACAAAGTTCCTTTTCAAGAGCACTTTTGATGGCAAAGATGGTCTACGGCTCTAGGACATTTTAGGCGTTTGGTGAATATTTTGTGGCCGTCACAAAGGCTGGAATCCCAACTACGAAACTAATATGCCCGACCTCATATGATACCAAAGTAGCGGTCATAATATTATTATGTGTCTTGAGCGATGACTACTATTTTTTAATATATCTTAATCTAAATATCACCACTATATTGGATCTAATATAATATATGATAATTGGGATGCTAGATATGATAGACTATCAATCTATCTGGTGAGTTTTAAGACCATTGGCATTAGATGCCAAGATTATTCTTCGGAAATAGAGTTTGTGTTTAA
>MKEJ01000195.1:0-15548 GCA_001753735.1 Embelia ribes
TTTTTATTAAAATTAGTTATGGTAAATTGTCTTTAGTTTGCACTGTTCTCATCCTTAAAACACGGTATTACAGTACAAAGTTTGTTTTATACATTACAAGAAAAAAAATTCTTGAATTGAGAGAGAATCCATGGAAAGGGGCCCTTACTTTCGAACGTTGGATTCATTAGCTAATACGCATAAATTTTCAACCTTCTCTGAGCTCTTAAAGTATGGTTATGAAATGTTCTTTGCAGGCTCATAGTTGCATTAAAATATGCAAAATTCTCAAATAGGGGTTGGGGCTCACTATGAAGGGATATTACGACAATACGAAACATAAAAACAAATGTAATGCTAACAAATAAATTCTCCACAAAATCAAAAGTGTTACAAAAATTATTCAACTCCATTTTCATTGTTACTATTTTCCCCTTCATGCCCTACTTAAACGATGCAACTCCATAATCATTGTTAGCACATACAGCTGTTCCTATTCAAATATCAGCAAAACATTCATCTATTCTACAACAGATCCGTTACAGCAGAAAACAGAACTTGAGAAAAAGATAACAAACTTTGATGATCTATCGGATATTACATATTGAAAATACCAGCACTTTCAACAGTTGTTTTCTTCATCTAGCTGAATTGTAAGGATAGCCACATCCAAGCACCCATAATCGGAAAAGTAAATAGAGCAGAAGCCTAGCATAAGCAAATTAATCAAAGTTAGTCAGGTTGAATGTTAGTTAAAACTTTTGAGCCTGATGATTGAATCTACACAAAAGGAACTAATGGCATACCACAAAAAACACTTCTTTGTTAGCAAGAGGAGCAGTATATTCATTTCTTTCCATCTCATGCTTGATGAAACCTTGCAACTGAACAAATTAAACTGTTAACTTAATCGACTGAATGGTATAAATGGTGCAATTTTTTTTATCAACCATAGGCAAGTGTAGCCTTGACAAAAATGGATGACTCCAAATGATGCAAAGCAACTGCAAGGACTAGATTGTGTTCAGTGTACCAAGTTTATTGAACCCATGGGAATAACGTAGATCACTATGAAAAAAGAGAGGTAGACACAAAACTGTAGACATGCAACTATCGTGATATTGTGAGTCTTGAACTTCTAGACAAGCACTTCATCAAGCACTAGACATAAAATGAAACTGACAAAAATGAAGAAGGGTAAGAGGGTGTGGAAGAGGTTCATACCTCATGATGATACTTCTTTACAGCTGAGAAGATTTTATTTAAATGATGTAAAGCTCGAGACAAGCAGAAACCTATATAACAGATTTCTCCTCAAGTGAAAACAAATCTGACATCCCATTCAGCTTAAGAGGACTAGGGCCAAATAGGTTTCCAACCCCCTACATAAGGAATGCATCAGACTTGGAGCTGAAATATGATTTAACATTGCAATTGAAGGAATAACTTTCCAAAATTTTAACAAAGCTATAGCAAAAGAATATTCCTCTAACCTTTAAGAATGAGCATCTTGTAAACATCCCTGCCCTTTTAGCCTTTAATGCCCTCATTTGAAAATAGCATGCGAGTTATAACCATTTGCAAAAGATGTAACTTGAATCTTTAGATTGTGTCGGGGAAGAAGCAGGTTAGGAATTAGAGAATTTTAATATTTGATATTTGTTGGGTAAGCCACGTTGCATAAGTTTAGAAATATCTAGTGTATTAACATCATTTGAAGCCCTCTATCTGCCTAACATATTGTCTATATAATAATCTTAAAACACCTAGACGTTTTAAATTCCTAAATCCAAAATTCCAAACACCACAACACAGTGATTGCAAAATAGTATTTATAGTATGCTCATCTTACTTGAGCAATATGAAGCATATGTTCAAGTTGTTGGATTTGAAGCCATTGTTCAGTTATTATGGCGGCCATCTGCAGATACAAACAGCACTAGCATAAATAATATTCAAGACATAATAATTCCTGTAGTGGTTAGACCAACTAAAATGGAGATCTAAGTATACATATTTTCATTTATACAAGGTACTTTAAGCAAATATGAAGAATAGTATATGAAGCCCCAATTATAGTGAGGTAGAGTAATTCTAGGCATTTTTGAGCTGTGGAAGGATCCAACGTACAAAAATAAACTGAGGAAACTGTTTTCCAAATGCCAGTCCGAATTCCCACTAGGAACTCTCTTCAAAATAACAAATGGAGACACGTGATTACGGAAACACGTGCACTTTGTAAGCAATTGAATAGATGGCATTGTAAACCTATTGCTATAATATAAAAAATTATAGATGTACACGTATTGATCAAACGATAAATTTTATTAGCTATAAATATTTGCAATAACCCTTGTCTTTCTGACTAATACTATACATTAATAACATTAGAACATCACAAAGTCTTTATAGTGTGAGTAGAAAAAATGTGTCAAATGATTTTCAATTTTAGATTTGGCATATATTTTACGTTAAAGAATATGCTTTGATGCTAAAAAGGGAGAACGAACCGTCTCAACTTATGAGGTAACTGACTCCAATCTACTGTCGCATCTTTTGCTTTAACTTCCAAAAGATTAATCTCGAAGTTGCTCTTTCTTAAAGTAGTCCAAAGAAGTTGAACCTAAACAAATTGCACTTCATCATCTCAAAATATATAGTAACGAACATTTCAACAAGAAAACAAGAGAGCGAGGGAGGGAGGGAGAGAGGCAAATGCAACAGAAGCAAACATCTTCTTCAAGCTGATGAATCCTTTGTCATTGTGAGGATTCCCCCTAAACATGTAGCAGAAAAAAATTATCATCACACAAATTGTCAGCACTGAAAGGTGTAGACTAATCTACCATAATTATCTATTCCAATACTCAAAACCCTAAGTTCAATATTTGAGCACACAATGAATATATTGTACAGTCCTGTATAAGGTTTGATAGGTGAAGAAAAGCTTGTTTGCCTTAACCTCGGACAACATTAGAAAGGTGTTAAATTTCTTGAGAGAAACAAGCATGTTTAAGCATCGAATACATGTGCCCTCTAAGCATTAATTTTGTTTCTGCTTAAAACAATTACTGAATCATTTAGAAATGTTTGAGCATGAATCTAGAAAGAGCAAAAGTGTCCACAAGCGGTGTGAATGAGTTGATGGATTGCCCAAGATAATAGTGTCTTAGAGCAATTTTGTGTCCAAAATGTGGCCAACAATGGCACATAGCACTTTTTTGAAATGCCTCTGTTTTCTAGGTACTCCCTACACGATTAGCAGACTGGCAGTTCAATTAACTTATCTCCTATCTCCAAAATTGTTGTCACCGGCATTCTGAATGCTTTTAACTAATCGATTTTGTAGCTTCTTCATTTGTTGATTTTCAGCATAAACCTAATAAAAAAGTATGTGGTAATGCAAACGTGAGAATAATTCATTCCAGTGATACCTTAATACCTGTTAAATTTTAATACAATCTATATCACAAGAGCATTGGAGAATGCATGACTTTACCATTTTCTTAACATTATACATGCTTCGCAATAGGCATAACCAATATAAGAATGAGCACAAGTAAATCATTTATTTACAGCGTACAGCTTAAACATATAGTTGATAACAAAGTCGCAATATCATGACTATGGTTTCAAATAGCAGTAGCTACTGCTGTAATGATTACAGTTGCGATGTTGCGATTTTAGGATGTAACGGACATAACGTAAGGGTTGCAAAAGTCGGAGCAGCAAATTTATTCATCTTTTATCCACTCATTCTTTCTCTTTGACTTCAAATATGTGGTGTATTATCGGTTGTAGCCCCCAGTAGTGGCCAATTTGATGACATAATGACCTATACAACAGTGGTGGTAGCTGATACACCTTTGAAATTAAATCTCACAGTTAAATCAGTGCATATTGGTTTCAACATCGGTCGAAACACATTACACAATGGCATTACAAAACGGTGGTAGCCGATTTCTGAAACTAAGATCATACTTGATGCTAAATTTTTTGTTGCTATGTATCAGATCAGTAGATATCTTCCAACTCTTGAGCCTGACTAGAAACAAAGTTAATGAACAAAGAAAAGACCTTAGTTTGGTTTCTTTTACCCACCAATGAGATCTTGAAAGTACCAGAATTCAACCTTCTATCTAGTACTTCTATAATTATGTCAATATCAGTGTATGTGTAACGTTGCGAAAAATTCAAATTAATTTTTCGTTTTAATAATAATAATATTAATTTTGTATTTAATAATAATATTATTAACACTTTGCATGTGTGGGGCGTTAATTGTTGCGGAGTAGTATTGCGTAGGTATAGTACTTTTTATACATTTTAAATGTATAAAAAGAGAAGTGGGACTCTTAGTCAAACATGTCCGATTATGCTTGTCCAGAGGGTATCCAATGGGCTTAGGGCGTCCGACAACCCCTCCCAAAAATTTATTTTCGAACAAAAATTGGAAATTTTTCTTAAGTGTGTTTTCCTGTGTCCAGAGGTTCTCCATCGGGGTGCCCGACTGCGGACAGGTGACTCAAGGTAGTCGGACATGTCACCGGACACCTCAGCGTGCGAAAAAGTATTTTTTAACCACTTGTCCCCTCTTGTCTCCCCAATTTTAAACTTAACCCCGAAAAGAGAGGGGGGAGAGAGAGTGGTGGTGATAAAACTTTTTCAATCTTCTTCTTCTTAAATCATCTAACTCGGGGGCTCGTACACAAAAAATAGTGGGAGATTCTTGATCCTTGTTGTGTAGGCTTCGAGAAGAGGTAAGTTTTATTTCTTATCTCATTCATTAGCATTGCCTCGTTTTCTGTGCACTTTTCATACATGGAAACAAAGTTGATATTCTTGTTCCTTATCACATGTGGGTCATTTTATCCTATTGGTGCATTGTCGTTCACATTTGTCTACTAGATCGAATCAAGGGGCAAAGAAGAGGTGATTTGGGGGCTTTTGCGTAGGAAGTCTCGGGGCGACTTTTTGTGCTTTTCTAGGTACAGTAGTCAACGAGCTTTAAGATAAAATTGATGACTTTGATCATATGTATATTTTATAATTTGTTTGAATGTGTGTATTGGCGGAATTGAACTAGACGTGATGGAAACGTCTTCTAGGGGTAGTACGCACACTATAAATTGACGTGAATTGCTGCGTCTTTTAGGCATAATGTAGGCATGAATTATGCAGGCGAGTAGGCATAGTTGTTGGCATAATACGAACATGAATTTTCTTATAATAATGTGAAGTATTATAATTATTCATGTTTAATGCGTGGCATTTCATTAACATGTTCAAGTGTTGTTTATTATATAACATGTTAATTGTGCAGTTAATGCATTACATTGCATTAGCGTGGTTTTTGAAAGAAATGTGTTGGCGTGAGTATTTTCTTGCATGATCGGGACCTAAAGTATCAATTTATAAAAAATGTGGAGAGCAATGAGGTCATACAACCTTACTGTGAAAGTAGGGAAACCGGATCTGGGATATTACCATTAGCCTTGTCATAGCGTGGGTGACGGATCAATAAAGACTGATTCTGTCATAGCGTGGATGGTGAATCTTAGTGTTTATAAAAGCGTGTTGATACTGATCCTAAAATGTGTAGTGTAGTGTAGTGTGGTGTGGGCGTGGCGCGTGTAGGGTGTGTGGGCATGCGTGGCATACATAATCAAAATCAAAATCACATTCATGTTTATGATTTATCCGCATGTATTGGCGTATGTTTCATTCATGTACATATAGCCTAGTCTCTCTTTTATAGTGGAGTTATTTGGCTAACCGTTGCATTTTATTTTATTTTCTTCCTATATATATGCGTGGCTTTATAGGTGTGGAGGCAGACTTGGATCATCCGTAGAATGCTTCTATTGTAGTTGAACATATTTTTGGTGCACTTGTTTAGCGCTTATCTTTATGTACTTCCTTCTGATATATTAGCGTACTCTGATAACGGGGTTGTAGCAGTGTAGTAGATGTAGCAAGGTGAAAATATAGATATGTTCTTGCTCTTACACGAGACAAAGAACATATGTATACCTTTCTTTATCTTTTATCTTTGGCGAGCATACAACTTGCGATGTTGTGTTAGTACATAGGCAGGTTTATTATACATTTTTGTATGGAGTTGGCGCTGATCTTCATCCTTTCTTTTTAGAGTAGTTTCATTTTTCCACTATTGTTGATGTTGTACCACGTGAGTAAAATCGTCCTGCAGTGGCGGTTAGATGCAATGTGATTGGCGTAGATGTTCTTTTATTTCTTTATTTTCGGTTCTTTTTCTCTTTTGGAACTCACAACCCCGGGTCACGAATTGCGGGGCGTGATAAACTTATAGATTACAAATAAAGGCACTATAAAAGTAATAATGTGCGACGCTATATATTTTAATGAAGTGTTATTATAGCCCTAAAGAAGTGGGTCTAGGAGTGTGACCAAGCCAAGCCGAGCTTGGTATTGCTCATGATAAACTCGCGTGTTCTGAACCCTTTCTTGTGTTAGGGCTCAAGGCCATTGTGAGTTGTCCTGTTAAGCTTGAGGCCAAGCTTAACCTAAAATGCAGGGCTCGAGCTGATGTGAAGCTTGGCTCACTTAGCCTCTAAAAGTTTTAAATATCATATGCTACAATGTTGGACTCACGAGTGGTCCACTATTAGACCCAAGTGATGAACAGACACAATACCTCAGCGTGCTTATATGGGGAAAAACAAGGAGAAAGCATCTCTACTTCGCCCGGTGTGGGACTACTCTAGTGCACTAAAATTCAAATGACTGTTATTCTCCAAGTAGTTTGAAGACAAAATTACACAAAAGCTTCTAATTTTTTTTATCAATGTGGATTCTATAAACTCAAAGTAAATAAATTAGAAGTGTTGCATACATATATAAACACATCTAATAATAATTATTATTATTAATAAGTAAAAAGCTCTACAGCTAACGCGCTCAAGTTCAGCTCGTCTAATAAACGAGCTCTAAAATCAAGCTCTTGCTCGGCTCTTTTATCAAACGAGCAGCTCACGAGCGACTCTTAAAAGGCATTGTTCATTTACACCCCGCTACGGGTCTAATAGTGGCAAACAATATTCTACCATCTTAGAATTTGTCTGCACTTTCCTACTTTGTCATTTCTTTTATTTTTTTAGGAGATCTTTGATAGCATCCAACTTTGTCGAACCCTGTCAAACACTAAGCATCTTATTTTCCCAAGAGATGATCAAGTAATAAACTTAATTTCCATTATGGCCTTCGACAAGAGAACCCACTAATAAAATATTTGAAATGCCAAGGTCACTAGAGGCCAACTTCCAAACCCCCCCAATGAAATCGAGTAAAAGGGAGACTACAGTCACTACACCGTACCTAGATCAATCTTTATATAGGTTTGACAAAAAACAAAAGGTGCCAAAGCATTTAAAGCATACATGCCTTGTTAGGAGTTCAAGAGCAGCTGATCCATATCCTTGCTGTTAATCACAATTAAAAAAATGTCAGTACAAGAAATAATATTACAGCATGTAATAAAATTTTCAGTTTGAAGAATACCCCCATAGCATTCGGGTGGACTGCAATTCTGACAATACGGACGCCAGATAAGGTTGGGAAATCCATATTTCCAAACTTCTCACAAAATTTCCATGGAATTTGATCGCCGGATGGTAAGCGACCCATTTGTAAGTTTTGGAGTACTGATTTGCGTGAAATCTCTCCTTCAAGGCACACCTGTGTGTAGAACAATATTAAAGGATTGACGCATACTACGAAATGGTGCATAACATTTCTTCAAGATTGCAAGTGATTTATTTTTTTTTTTCTTTGTCAACATTATGCATTACATATGACCAATTGGAACACATTATATCACTTTAAGGCAGTTGAAAGGACTGGATGAAATATTACCTTATCCATAACAATAGTACAAAAAAAAAAGGCAGATAACAAAATTAATAAAACTACTGAAAAGAAGATGAAATGATTGATACTGACTTGGATGACACAGAAAATATCAGGAAGAACATTTTTCTTCTCATCCACAGGCCCTGCAGAAAGAGTGGTTCAATGAGCATCAGCCTTACGGAAAGAATACAATATAAAACATTACTAATTTGGTGCATAATGTTCATAACTATTGTGTTTGAGATATACCGAGCAGTACAAACAGATGGTGTGCTGGTGCATCAGCCATTAATTGCAGATCATTTGGAGAATTTTTATAGTGAGAGGAAACAAACAGGGCCACCATTCGCTGTTGCAAAATAAACAAAGGAACAAGAAAAAATAACACATATGTTACAAATTGATTATTAACCCAGAGGAATATAAGCTCAGTAAAAAACCAAGACAGATTAAAAACTCCCAGATTACCTGAAGAAATATTTCACTCTCTCTGTGGAAGGAGAACAAAGTGTCTCGATTTACATAGTACAAATTGCATTCTGTTGGATGAGACAACCTAGCAGATCAAACGAGAGAAGGAATATCACATGATGGAAAATGAAGTTTTAACACTTCAAGCTTTTAAAAAAAGTACACGAAAACAAATATATATATATGTATATATATACGTGTATATATATTGTATATTGTATATTGTATATAACGAAAACCTGCTGATAGGAGGTATAGAATTTGTGGCATCCAAGCAAAGTAAACTACTAAGCCAAGACTCTATGGGATCCCTGAGTGCATATCTGATGGGTTCCTCTAATTCAATCTTTCGGAATAGCCTTCCTGCAAGTAGAACTTGTTAGGAGCGAATTTCCACTTCCTAGTTAATTTCCAAATGTAAGACATGTATCGTAAAAGTAAAAAGGGAAAAGGAACATTTGCATGTCTAAAGGGCGAGCATGACATGCCAGCCAATGTATAGTATGATTGGGTAGGACTGATACATGAAAGGCACTAGATTGTTGAACTGCAAATGTTATTAGCTCATGTTGAATTAATTGTCAAGAAGCCTCATTTCCCTTGTTTAGTCAAACAAGAGTGCTTAGTCAAGATTTGTCCTATGAGAACCACAAAAATTTTGTGAATTAATCTCTTATATTCCATATCAAAATTATCTCACAAGAGAATCTGCAAGTATATACTTTTACTTTGCAGTAGGAACTTACACAGCTATATTTAAAAAAATAACAAAAAAAAATTTCCTGTAAACTAGAATTGTCACAATTACTATACATTCCAGCAAATATAGTTCCTCAGGGCAGAGACAGACTAAAGAATCACCATCAGGGAAGAAATCTTGTTATAAAACATTTATTACCATCGATCAATTAAAAAGAGGTAGCCATTACATGAACAAATTTATCATAAATACACGATGTGATACGAAATCAAAGGGCACAAAAAGTGAAAAGGGAAGAAGAACAAGGGAAAGTAAGAGGATGAAAGGATGAAAAGTGTAACATTTTTTAGGAGTTCTGCATTCACCCGGAAAGTGGAGAATGAAGAAATAAAACAATAGCTCACTAAGGTCCAATAGAAAAATTGAGAGAGAGAGAAGAGAAGCAAGAGGATAAGATGAAGCAGCAGTAAAAGAGCACGAAAACAGATTACAATAACACGAAGTCAGTCCCCACCTCAGAGATAACAATAATATTTTAGTGAAAGCAAAAAAGTAAAAAATAAAAAATAAAGATTGGAGAGGAACAATTAGAAATCAATGGAAACTTAAATCCGCAGCTACTGAAAACAGAAAATAAGCAATCAGGGGAACAAGATTGAAAGAGTACCAGAGTTACTAGAATTAAAACCACCAGCAGAAATCTGGCCTTGCTTTTCTAAATGTTGGAAAAGCTTCAATGACAATGACCTACCAGTGCCTTCATAGCTGAAAAGCAAAATACTCATGTTTCATAATATCGACAGAACATATTAAGCAAAAAGTAAGAGGAGTATTGCCCAAGAGCTTTTTGAGAAGGCCATACATAATTGTAATTACTCTGATACAAGAGATAGATCCCATCAAATCACTCAGTTTGGGTACCGATAAGATCTAGCTGGAAACCTAGGCCTGCTATATGCACACTAAAAGAGAAAAGAAAATGCTGTCACACCATACCCATTTAATGTCGATGATATGAAAACAAGATATGGCCCCAGCAACTTTTTAACAACAGGCAATGGAATGGCCGCTGCTTCATCAATAACCAGAAGCTCCGCTTGGGAGAGCTTCACATGATCTTGAGGCTGCATATACTGTCAAAAAAGGATCATTATAACCAATTCCTCAAAGATCGATAGCTAATTTTCATAATGAGTAAGAAGTTACAAGCAATTCCATCATTGTATTTACGTTTCGAAAGAGAAGTCAACCATAAACAAGCAGTAACCAAAAAGGGCTTCAAGGCCCTAAAGGACGAAAAGTACCACAAAGATTATGGGGTAGAGTAACTAATGATATGACGATTGAGCTCGCCGGATGAAACAGAGAGATGGGTGAACTCCTAGCAATACAGATTAAAGAATTGATGAATGAAGGGGAAAAATAATGGACTCTTCTTCAATCTAGCATATGTTTGCTATTCCCATTAGAGAGGACCAAATTTATTGTCATTACTATTTTTTTTATCCCCATACCCCACAATACGGGAGCTTTGTGCACTAGGTTGTCCATGCATATATTATTTTTCTTTGATGTTTGGTGAGTGTGTGTAGGTGTTGTCTACAACTAATTAGTCCAAATTAACAAGAACGTACCCAGGAGTCGCGTCTGAGACAAAGATGTCAAAAATTATAACAAATCTTCTTGATGGAAATGATAATGAAGATTTTTAGGCACTGAAATGTTAAAAAATAATGGAAAAGGACGTAAGGTAACATATGCAGAAAATAATGAAGATTTTTAGGCACTGAAATGTACCAAATTTATTGTTATTATTATTTTTCTTTGATCCTCAGACCCCACAATGCAGGAGTTTTGTGCACTGGGTTGTCCATATATTATTTTTCTTTAATGTTTGGTGTGTGTGTAGGTGTTGACCACAACTAATTAGTCCAAATTAACAAGAATGTACCCAGGAGTCACGTCAGAGACAAAGCTGTCATTATAACAAATCTTCTTGACGGAAATGATAATGAAGATTTTTAGGCACTGAAATGTTAAAAAATAATGGAAAAGGACGTAAGGTGACATATGCAGAATACTCTTCTAGTAGTTATATTGTCTTAATATTAATTATATTGGAGGTCAGAGAAGAAACAATTCAGATAACCGACAGTGATATTAATTTCTTCAGCATGTTGAAGGATGTAAGAATTACATACCAAATCATAATATATATCATTTTTTATTTAACAGTAAGGTGGCCAAAAATTAACTAAGCCATTCATGTACAGCTTGAGCTCATGCCACTTGTCCAAATTCTATATTACCAGATCATGAGGTAAAGAAATCCCATTGAAAAGAGAATATCAAGCATACCTGAACTATTTGTTTATGTTCTTTGTAAATGTTTATTTGTGTAATTGCTCGCCGATTTCCAGGATTAGCACTCCTCCCTAAATCATAATGTAAATGCTCCTGCAAAAAAGATATAACCATGATTCCTTAGAATAATTAAAGAAAAACTATGGGGAAAGTTTAAAAAACATTGGAGAGCTGCAGACAATAAAAATATGCCAAAAGCCCCACAGCCTGAAAAGTTTTTTCCCTTAATCTGCTCCCTATTTCCTAGGCAAGTTAAATCCTTAAATAAACTAACCAAGGGAGCCTTAACCTGCGTAAAAACCTTCAAATAAAAAATTATAGTCCCTCAAACTACATTAGTTAATCAATTTTAGTTTATCAAACAAGTTGCATCCGTTTCTCCACATTCAATTCACACGATGTATACAGCTTACACAGAAAACAACCAAATGAATGAAGCAAAGCATGGCCTAAAAATATCTAGTTCGATGATTTTTCTAGTTGTGTTAGCTTCAAATTAGACCTCCTTCGATAACTCACTCGCTATTGTATGCAAAAAGGATAGCAAGAGAGAGCGAGGGAAGGGGGAAGGGAGGGAGATGATGTGTTGGTATAAGTTAGTTATCTCCAAAGAATAAATTGGAGGAACATTAAACTTGTTTCATGCGATTTGGGGTCAGAGCTCCGAGACCTATAAATTGAACTCTCCAAACATAGAAATTTTGCACACATCAGACCCTCTTCAGACATGGTGAGAGTCTCATGGAGGGTTGCTTTCTTATAATTGTGGCTGATTTAACTTTTGAAAAAATGATTAGAAAAAAAAAAAAGTTGTTCTACACTATCTTTCAAAACGAAATCAATTGTTTTATACAACTAAATTTAACATGGGAACTTATGATTTTACTTAAAAGTGTGTCAAAAAGTTCCTCATATACTCGTTGGAAACATCAAAACAATTACCATGAGAAAAATGAAGATAATATATGTAAACAATATCTTTGCATATAGTAAATTCACAAAATATTAAAAGTTCAATTCTTATTATTATAAACAAAAGCAAATTCAATAAAGAAGTATCAAAGTCCCCCATAAATTGACACGTCTGAGGAGAAACCCCATCCAAGATACCACGTTTGGTAGGTCAAACCAGCTCATGAACATGCCTCAAGCAAGCAAGTCGTAGGTTAACTAAAGAATATAAACAGGCAAGCCACCATACTAAAGCAATTTCAAGTACGACAAAGGGCTGACATGAATATATATAGCTTGACAGCAAAAGTAAACTTCGGTCAGGAGATGGAAATAGTGAACGCTTCATATTTAATTCTTCTAAATACAGCTTCACACCCAAAAGTAAATTATCCCAAAGTGATAAGTGATAATTATATTCCACTTACAAATAAAGCCTCACACCCAATAGCAAGTAGCAAACAAATATGGGTATAAATCCTAAATTAACACGCTACCAAGATACCCAAGGTTGTGAGACAATATGCATGGGTTCTTTACAATACATGTTTGCTCGTCTCTTATTCATCTTATGGTGTATGCTTGTGTGCCTAGGTGCTAGTTTGACAAGCCAAACGGAATCAAAAGTCTGCTTAGTGCTTACGCACCCTAGGAATTGAAAACATGTGCTTGAAGGGATAAGAGATTTTAGCCTACATGAATTCGTATGGAAGCCATCCATAGAAAATTTCTAGATGAGTGCTCAACTCTGTCCAAAACAATTTCAGATATAAATTAAAGCTCTGAATCCTTTCATTGTCAGAAAATCTCGCCAAATTTTCAAGTACTGATAATTCGGCCAATTTTCTACCAGCTTCCAACTAGAAAACGCCAGAGACTCTTTCTAACTCCAGTTGCTGTCTCCTGATTCGGTGATTACTTGAAATACCTCACACATCAGACAACAAGCCACCCAGTTGTGCCACTTCAAATTTTTGAAGAAATGTTGTTGTATTTCATCAAGGTAAGCTTAAGTTCAACTATTCGGAGAGAGTTGCACTCATTCAATAGACTGATGTTTTACAAGAATTGACTTTATAGGATATGGAGTTAGATTACCTAGGGGATTATACTTTATTGTTCAGAAGTATTTCCTATTTCAGGTTTTAGCATGTTCAAGATTTATAATTGATATGGAAGGTCGGTTTCCTTTTCGAGTCAGATTAGATTAGTTCTTTCTATAATAAAACAACATTAATTATGTTTACAAACACGGTAAACTTAGCGAGGAGAAAGTATGTTGAACTATTATATTAATTATTGGTTATATTCAAAGTCTGGTTCTCCCCTTGGTTCTTTTGCCTAGGTTATAGCCCCTTTCTATACTTATCCTTCAACGAGAATCGAGTAATATGATATACGAAAAGCCAAGATAAGCCAACAAAAAGCAAAATACTGTTTCATCCCCAACAAAAGAGAGCAGCATTCTGATATGGCATACATAACTTTGCAAAGCAAAAAGCTAAACTCAACTCCTACAAACTAAGAACTAGAATTGCAATCATATAAAACTCAGATTTTTCTTGGAGCCTCAGCAGTGGGTGTTAGCCAATAAAGATAATTGACCTCGGATTTATCTCTGGATTCGAAAAAAGTTATACTGACAAATAAAATAATCTTTTGTTAAGTTCATATGAGTTGAAAAAAAATCATGCACAAAATCATAGAGATATACATATATGCATCAATAGCACATATTTGCATCCACAAGCCATTGAGGAACTAACTCAATGGCTACTAAGTACTAACACATTTGACATGAAAAGGTAATAACAATTTAAAGTACTAACCTCATAACTCAATGCACGCAGTCCCTTACAAACGAAGTCAAATAATGATTTCAAGTTTTCAGGTGAAGGAGCAGTGACAAATATACGCGAGTACCTGCAAGCAAAACAGAAAAAGCACAAACACACTCATATACATAAATCATACCTGATATATATTGGTAAGTAAAAGAATGGCTAGTATGACTTAAAAACAAATTAAAACATGAGTAAAGTATTCACATACCCTACAGCTACAGCTCCTGCAATTGCCAAACCTAAAGCTGCAGATTTTCCTCTCCCACGAGCAGCAGTCAGTGCAATAGTGCTTTGAAGTGACTTCTCTAAAATGGCATCAAGAAAAGTTGAAACACATTTCCCCTACAATACACCAAAGCTCAAAAGGTTATATCACCGCAAGCTTACCAACATAAGACTTCAAATTGGAAACAAGTGATCAACCTGATCCAGTGTAGAGCATATCCGAAGCAATGGACCCACTGGTAAAACATCATTGAGTTCTTCTTTCAATTTCTTTAGCTCCTCTTCTGCTCCCAAAATAGAGTCACAACCCTTCAAAGAAAAAGTGATGTAAGACGAAATTGAAGCTAAACGATCTAAGAAAGCACTCTTGCACTCCCGGTGTTTGGAAAATAGATTCCTTTTGTCATGCTCCATTAATAGCAGGGCTTCATATTTCGTTTTCATTTTTTCTTTCTAAGTTTTTGCATTTTGTAGCGCTTCCTGACATTGGACAGTCTACTATTCTGCATATATCTTGATCGATTAGAATAATAACAATTGTTGGATAGCATAAAGTATCCACTGGATGTTTATCATTTGTTCCTAATCCTACAGCAGATTAATAAGGGAAGAAACAATTCAAAATTCCTCAAGAAATGGAACTACCTTAGGAGTGGATGACATAATGGTAGACTTCACTTGCGACGAAATAGGCAAAATGTTAAACTCATCATCTATTACCAAGCATGACTTGCATGACGCCAGAGACAACAGGAACCGTTCATTGAACCGCGATACTATTTCAGAATGTGATTCTGTTCTGAACCGTTCATGAACATCCTGCCCATATCATTCAAAAAAATACGCACATAATATCATGTGTCAACGCCAATAGATATTTGTTTGTCCAATGACCAAACTCAAAAGACATGCATGTCAAATTCCATCCGAATATTACTGAGCACATGTAAAAGCCCGCTTACAAGCGGTGTTGTTAAAAGCGAGCCAGGCGCGGCGATGTGAAAAAGCGCACCGAGGCACTCGCCTGGGAAGGGGCGAGAGGCGCACCGAGGCGCACTGAGGCGCACGCCTGGGAGAAATTACAGTTGGGGCTTAAAAATAGCCCAATTTTAAAAGTTAAAAAG
>MKEJ01000197.1:0-20526 GCA_001753735.1 Embelia ribes
TACTTATTTGTTTATGCATAATGCAACATACAGTCACCTAATTATATACATTAATGCAACATACTCAATTGTTCCATTTAATAAATTATATCGTCAACACATTAATGATATTATCTATTAAATAAAAATGCAAAAAATTCACTCGAAATTTCCATGACATTATAAGTCAATGGAGGTGTTATTTTTTACCCAGTAAAAGTCAAAAGGGAAAGAGGGAAAGATAGCCACGAAACCCTAAGCCCTAGAAGCTTGATTTCATCTAGCTCCCATGATCAAATCCGGAATCTAAGGGTAGATTCTTGGTCTTCAAAACATAGAGATCAATTTGAGGTAAGTCACGAATTTTGTCTAGATAGTTCATAATCTCTTGATTTGCGTATCTAGTTCGTTCGTGAAATTAAAGTTGATATTATTTATTCTCATGATGAGTAGACTATTTTTAATTGTAGGTTCGAGTCGATTCAAATTTGGTAGATAGATCAAACCTCTAGGAGAAGAAGAGGGAGAATTTGGGACTTTTTAAATAAAAATGCGAAAAATTCACTCAAAATTTTCGGGACGTCACAAGGCAGTGGGTGTATTATTATTTACCCAGTAAAAGTTAGAAGGGAGAAAGGGAGAGACAGCCACGGAATCCTAAGCTCTAGAAGTTTGATTTCATCTAGCTCTCGTGATCAAATTCGGAATGTAAGGGTAGATTCTTGATCCTCAAAGTATAGGGATCATTTTGAGGTAAGTCAGGAACCTTGTCTCGATAGTTCATAATCTCTTGATTTTCGTACCTAGTTCGTACATAAAATTAAAATTGATATTATTTATCCTCATGATGAGTAGACTATTTTTAATTGTAGGTTCGAGATGATTCGAGTTTGGTAGATAAATCAAACCTCGAGGCAAAGAAGAAGGAGAATTTGAGACTTTTTAAAGATTTGCTCCTAGAAGTAAATTAAAGCGATTGTAGGTATGAGTAGGCTACAAAATAATAAACGCATGAGTTTATGTGTGTACCTTACATGTAAATTTTGTGAAGTTAGGGTTTAATATCTTGAAGTAAATTAGAGATGAATTGTAATTGTTTGAAGTTGTATTATAAAGAATGAAGTATGCTATATGAAGTAAATTAGAGACGTATGATTAGTTGTTTGAAGTTGGTTATATGAAGCTTGAAGCAAATTTTGAAAGTGATTGAATTACATGACTATATGTGTTATCATTAATTCATGAAACTTGCATTATACATATTTTGAAGCAAAGTGACATTTTTTATAAATAAGAAGTTGAACTTGATTTTTCTTAAAAAAAATTGAAGTTTTGAAAATGAAAATTTCAAAAATAAGTGAAGGAAGAAAATTTGAAGTATATACAAAGGAGCAATGCTCAACCTTATTAAAATGAAGACGAAGCTTCACGAAATTTATGAAATTTTACGAAGTTGGTTACAAATTTGAAGTTTTGAACATGATTTATTTTTTAAGAAAGTGTGCATATTATTCATGGATAGTGTTGAGTCATTTTCGATTTCTTTTCGGGACAAGTATCGCAATCACGAAGTTTTTAAAAGAAAGTAAAGAGAGGGCTCGATGCCCAACCATGAAAATAAGGAAACCTGATCAGGGATTTAACAATAGACATTTCACAAAAGGAACGATTTATAGAGGGTTCACGAAGGAATCTTATTTTTTTAATAAAAGAAGTTTAGACGCTAGTTCCAAATTTTTAGAAGATGAAGTTTAGAAATCGAAGTCGAAATCGTTTTGCATTGTATCAAAGTTGCATAGCATTTATTCTTACATATGGCATATTTATATTTTATGGCACCGCATAGCATCACATGTATCGTATTATTTAGTAGTCTAATTTGTGCATTTTCTTTTTTTCCTATTTTGTATTCTAATATTATTGTAGATGCGGAGGCTAACGAGAGGCATCATTGAGATGACCTGTGATGATCGTATATATTTTTTAAGATGAAGTTGTAGTGGATATTTCATATTGGTCAACTTCATGTTAGTTTATTTTGGCCTTAGAAATATTGTATTTAAGGTTAAGTTGTGCTTTTATTTTGAAGTTTGAAGATGTAGTAGTTGATAACATTTTGTATTACACCTTGTTGTAGCCCTTGAGGTTATTTGGGCTAGAACAAAAGTGTAATATACTTTATATAGACTCTGAAGATATATATTTTATTATTTTGTTCAAGCATGTAGCTTGATTGATATTGTAAACGAGGTGTTTACCTATAAATTCATATATAGGTCGTATGCAGGCTATTTATAATTTCTTGCATACTCTGATGAATGTTACACTGTATAATGAGATATAGGAGGAAACAAAGTGTATCACAATTTATTTTATTTCTCTAAAATTATATATTTTTCAATTCCTTTTCTTTAAAAGAAGATCAAAGCTTACCTCCTGAGTCGTACGGCATTCAAAGCGCGACAATAATCCTTTTTACCGACCATTGTAGTACGTATGTTACCTAGGGCGTAAGGGCCATAATGATTAGACATCATCCACACCTTCTTCCGGCTTATCACCAATAATTTATTCAGGATTCCAAACTAAATGATGGCTACTAAACACAAGAGCTGCACTCTATTTTAATCCAAACTTTGTATATTTATTGAATTGAAACAAATTAAAATTCTTAATTCTTTATAATGTCTAGATGATAGTTGTATACACCTTTGCACTTCCACTTGACACCTATCATAATGATAAACGGCTTGTCTCACCGTGTTCTTCTCTTGAATTCTCAAAACTTTTGTTACTACTTTGCAGGCAACTTACCGCTAAAGGGCATGGAATTATGGTAAATAGTAACTATAAATGTTGTTCACTTTACCAAGGTAAGTTGCCTAGTTTTTGGGGTGAGTTGATTTTAAAAAACTGGCAAGTCTTTAACTCTTATCTTCACTAAATTTGTTGCAATCCCATGTCATTTTTTTTGGTAAGTTGCCCACAAATTATTCCATACCATATCTGTATATGCAGGCACTCTCTGTATAAAATGTACTTGCATCTACTTGATGTTATTTATTGACTCATAGGGAAAGAAAAGATACCGACAAAAGTGTCTCAGCAATTGCAGAATTGCCACTGTATGTCATCACCATCATTGTCATCCTTGCCTTAATCTCAAGAATTTGGGCTTGGCTTATTAGTTGGAACCAAAATGAGATATCACGGATGGTTGACGTGATCTTTTCTACATCTCTCCTATTCCTATCTTAGGCATCTTGCTCTTCCATTTTTCTAACATGTCTTTTTTAAAATTGCCATTGTCTATGTTGCATTTTCATACAGAATTATTCTTATAACTTGTCTTTTATTTTAACTAGGTTTATCCACTGGAGTCTGAGGTTAGGGTCTGCGAGGAGTGCAAAACTGGTGATGTTGTCACGATTGAACTCGAGGAGAGTAAGTTGATTAATCATACAACTGGTAAGGAGTATAAATTAAAACCGATTGGAGATGCTGGGCCGGTGATCGAGGCTGGGGGTATTTTTGCATATGCAAGGAAAACAGGGATGATTCCATCCCGGGCTGCTGCTTAGGTCTAAGGTGCGTATACCTTTGCTTGCTTCTTTTAGCCAAGGAGTTTACATGAATGTATTACAAAATTGCTTGTTTGAGTTGCATCTTATATTGAACTGCAGTTTGTGGTGAGATATGCTAACAATTTTTTATTTTCAATTTTTTGACAAAAGAGAGAGACTCCTAATATTTTGCATGTTAATGGTGGCACCTTGTTATGCATGCACATGAACTGATTTATTGGGTTGTAGTGTGGTCTTACTGAACGTGTTACATTTTGGAGTTGTGGGTTGGACTATAGAGATGTTAAACAAATACAAATGGTTAAATTGGGAAATGACTTCCAAGTTAATTTGTGTTATCATAGAAATATGAAATTCGCCAAGTACTTAGAAAATTTTAAATATGACATTTATTTTACAGTTGTCGACTTTTAGTGGTAATGATTTGCACCGAACTTTGTCGGCTTTGAACTTTTATCAACTTATTATTACTGAGCTAGCTCTTGTGACAGAAACATGTGCATGGTGCTAAAAGTAAGTAATTTGTGGGGAAAGTGCAACGTGAAATGCATAATCAAAGTTCAGGGTTTAATGCCATAAATGCTAGTGCAAAGTGAAAAATTAGGTGAAACAGTAGAAACTTGGTATTTAAACATGGTGTTTGCCATTTTAGGGAACCTATTACACATTCGTCAAGCTTAGATATGAAAGTATGTGCTCATTGAGCCAGTGTAAGTGTCGTAGTGTTGGTGGACATCCGTCTGTTTTCAGATACTTGGTGGTTTTAATGTCCTACACTCATTAGTTTCGTGTTGTAGCTCAGGATGTAATTATATTTAGCCTGCCTTTTTGGTTTATGGTTTGTTCGAGAAAGAGACTTTTAATAGAATGTTCTATGTTTAGTTGATTTGTATCTAGGCTAAATACAAATATTGAGTTGTGTATTTGGAGGATATTGAACTTTTGCTGCTTGTTTGACAGTTTGAATTTTGTGTTATATAATTTAGCTCTACGATACTCCATCATTTCCCCCGATTTTGTTTGCTAATTTTGCGACCTTTTGGGTTTGGTAGTGGTAGAAAACATTGATGCGTATAACTTAATCCCTAAAGATGGTTTGTTTGGCACAAAATTAATGACAAATAAGTTCATAAATTTGTTACCATCAAGCAAAATAAAACGCATCCTAAAATTAAGTAATCAAGTTGAAATTGGGAGAAAAAAATAGTAAATAAGTAAACACAATAAGTACCTCAGCCAATGAGTTTAATTGTTTTAATTAAAAGTTGTATACACATTATAGACAAAAACTCATATTAACTTGTGAAATAAAAAAAGCAACTTGGCAAGAAAAAAAATATTATATATATATATATATTATATTTTTGCACTTTACCAGAAGTGCACTAGATGTAGGGGTGTTCATTAGACCGGACAGGTCTCCCCGCCCTATACCCGATGGCTATGCAGGTCTCTGTGTCGTGGGTCTACAGCTCTAAGAGAAGAAATATGAGACTCGTACCCGTACCGCATCCCACCCTGCATATATGCGGTGAGGGTGTGGGTCTACCTGCAAGGTTAGTGGACTGACCAAGCAGGTAAATCAACTAACCTCCTAAAATTGCTGCATTTTAAGTTACAAGATATAGCTTGTTTTCTTATTAATAATTTATTTTTGCTTAATTATAAGTTGTAAAATACACAATTACGTTATTGTAATACGTATTGGAGAAATAAGGAATAAATATTTTTGAATTTCGGTTGAACAAGAAAATAAACTTTTCAAATTATATTTATGGCATTACATTTCTTTTTTACAATCGATAATAGACATAAAACTAAATCACGAAAATACTCACATTTAAATCATAACATCTCTTGTCGACTCCCTTAATCAAATATTCTTGTATTTTCTCTCATCAATTTTCATTGCACATGGAGGTCTCAACTACGCTGAGTTCGAAGGAAATCGAAAATATGAAAATTTTCTATGTTTTTCTTTTGATTTTTACGTGCTTGTTGTAATGACTAAGTGAGGTGTGTTGTTCCATCTACTACCATTTAACTTAATACCACAAAAGTTACAAATTGCTTTAATTATTTCTCTACCTTTTGGGTGAGGTAAACCGGTATTCTACATTGTAAATTCAACCCACGCTTTGAAAACTTTTCTACAGCTATCATTTTTTGTATCAGAAGTGTTTCCATGAATATTATTACTCATATTTATATAAATTATTAAAAAAAGGAACACAACAAATCTCAAATAGGTTGAGGATTAAAAATTACAAATTTAGAAGTATCGCCAAATGGGAAAACGTGGAGTATAAGTTGAAAAAACCCGGAGGAGAACGAGTATAGCGGAGATGATTGAATTTTGGTAAACAAAACTCGAATTTTTTTTTAAATAAATGACTTGAGACCTTGTAAAGTGTAATTGTTGAGGATTAATAATTGATTGTTTGTTGTGGTAAATGAAGTGGGGAGTGGTGTACTTGTATAGAAAAAAACTAGCACTTTTTTTCACAACTGTTGCATTATAACGGACTGATTAATGAACTTACTATGATGGTAAGCAGACTATCCTACTGTTATACTGCAACGGTGGTTAAAAATTGGTAGAGATATGGTAAGTCGACTTACCTGTGGGTCTACGGGGAAGGTCATGGGTATGCTTCTTAGACCTTATGCGGGTACGGGTTATTGTCGTCGGGTAGACCCGCAAAAATACGGGTCTAATGCCCACCCCTAAACTAATTGGGGTTTACCGAGAAGTAACTAATGTGCGCTTCTACAAATGGACTTTTAAAACAATGCTCTTCTTGAAAAGTTCATAAAAAAAATGTTCATAAAATATCCAAGTTTTCTAGAAATGGACTTCCAGAAAGTATTTCTAGCAGTGCCGCCAAACACTCCCCTATTGTATGCTCTATCCTTTTTTATGGAGGACAATCTCTGGAGGTTTGGATCATTAGTAGTTTACTATCTTAGTTTGCTCAATCATTTGATATATGGAGGTTGCTGAACCTTGCTCCTACTTTGGAAGGTTGGAGTCTAACACGTCTCTGTGGGGATACAACTGCAGTAGTCATTGATTCTTGTGGTTGGTTGGTCTGCACGGATTTGTTTAAATGAATCAAGCTTTTTGTTGCAAAAACCATGAGCAGTAGCTTTTCAACTAGCAAGGTTTGCCTGTTCATTTCAAATTCAACTATACAAGGGTTTTCATGTATGCATGAGCACTACATTTAGTAGGTACCCCTATCCGCTTACTTTATTACTACATGCTTGCATCGGAAATTTTTTCAACAAGTGATGCTATACAAAAGGAAAATAGCTCAGATTTTTTGGTTTGTAATGATATTGTATGGTAATTTGATTGGAAAGGATACACTTACCAAAAAAAAAAAAAATTGATTAGAAAGGATGCAAAGGAACCACAAATTTACCACTTTCTATAAAATCTCTACCTGGCTTTTTGTATCTTTTGATATTTTTTATTTTATTATTATCTCGCCTTGTTTCTGCACACGGTTTTGGGTTTTGACGCATTTGACGTAGTTGCATGGCATTGCTCTTTGGTTTTCAGGCAATCATTGCTTACGAATCGAGCTGTTTCAAGATTTCAAACACAGACAGATCTTCTAGCAGATTTTATAGAAATAAATTTCAGAATTTTGTAGCAGGTGATTTTCTATTCCGAGGACTTGCTCTTGTTCCATGAGCAAGCTGTGTCTGAATTTCTCTCGTGTTGTTTGCAGTGCACCTGGTCTCGTGTTCCTTTGATTGTTGTGTTTTATGTATTCTACTTTGTGAAATGTAATAAACTTCAGGTTTTACTTAGCTTGTTCCTTAACTCAGTGTTCTCCAGCATGTGCTTCCCTTGGTTATTCGCATTCTTGCTTCTATGTCGTTTACAACTGCACAATCTACATTTTTTTTGGTTTAAGTTGTGTTATTAAAAGTGAAGAAATTAATATTGAGCAAAAGACCAACCTGGCAACATCTAAGAACTAGGCCTTAACAAAGACAAGCCAATGTGAAGCAGAATCAAGCAATAGAAGTGTAAGAGAACAAGCACACCAATTATGCAAAAGAAAGGTTTCTTTTTATATTAAGGATTCAAAAATGATACATTTTTCAATTCAGAGTGCAAGTTTGGTTTTGCGTATATATACTAGTACAACATAATGAGAAGAAAATACAGAAATGTCTACAGCTGATCTCAGGTCTCATGATAAACTCTTCTTTTATATTTACTATCGGTGCTTAAGCACCTTTTCTTTCTCCTTGGTCCCCCATCTGGAATGCCTTCTGTCCTCTCCATCTTCGGATGGTGCTGGAGACGGCTCATATGTCGCTGGCTGCCTCTTGAAATGCCTGTCCTCTTTGCTTGACTCCCCATCTGGCTCCACTGCAAGCCTCTTCACCGACACTGCCTTCTTATGATAGTCATAATGTCTGCTACTCCTGTGCCCGGAAGAACCAGCAGGAGGCACCGCATTTGAAGAAGAGCTCCTCTGCTTCTTTGTGACATGCTCTTCTGCTGGAAAACTGATCCGCGAGAAGACACTAGCCTTATGCTTGAAATCAACCTCGGCTGCTTTTGCGGTGGCAGAGGCAGAGGACTTCACCGGAGGAGCTGATGACCTGGTGGACTGATCAGACCTTTGGTGGTGGTCGTAATCTGGATTGTGATCCGATGGCTTGCGTTTGGAAGAGGAGTCGAGGAGGTTGGTGTCACGTGCATGCCGGTCTGGCGGTGGAGATAGCCTCTCTGAGCAGTAGTGGCGGGGGTCTGGTGATGGAGTTGGCGGGTCTGACTGGTGGCTGTGACGGGAGTGGTCTCTGGATGGTGGTGGGAGGGGTTTCTGCAATTGGACACGAATAGAGGCATGGTGAGAAAGGAGAATATATAATTATATTAATTGGAAAACTGCTGAGTTGTTGAATTAACATCGTAAAAATAAAAAGTTATAATTAATTAATATTCAAGCAGGCAGCATTTACCCTATTTCATTGACTCAAGCGATCGACAATTTAGCTTGGTCAAAATGTTATTTTTCTATTCACACTTGATGTATAGTAGTACTTTATTACTCCCACATGGGAAAAAATATTTATTATAATAGAGAAGCACTTGATCAAATTTGGTTTTATTGGAGGTTGTAAAGGAAAATCCATCTTCAATTTGATTGATTAAGTTACAAATGGTGAAATATACATGCACAAACGATACAAGAAAAAAATTCTATATTCCTTCTGAGGTAAAAATTACATTTTCCATGATAAATATTTGCGCTTAATGTAACCTTAGTCCTCAATTGGTATTTGCTTGTTTACGTCGCAAATCCAACCATACCCATGATGTGTAAATTTTTATCCATCCGTTCAGACAAGCGGAAAAGAAAATACAAAGCTTTTGATTAAGCTAGAAATAGTGATAACCAAAAATAAATGATAGCCAATAAGAAATAAGAAAGTGATTTCCGTGCCAATCACAACTCTACATATTTAACTATCGAAATTAAACAATAGGGTAAATTACACTTTGCCCCATGAGATTTCTGACAATTTCAGCTTATCCCTAAGATTTCTGAAATTATACCATCTCCCTAAGGTTTATACGTTCATTGCAATTTATCACAAATTTTGGGAGCAATGTAGAAGTTAGATTTAGGGTAATAAATTACCCTTAAAATTATCGAGATAGCATCCATTTTTTATTTTTTTTTATTTTTTAAAACATAAATTGTTTAATTACATATAAAAATAAATTGTACAATTTTGTAATTCTCTAATTTTTACAACCCTAAGCTTCAAAATTAATAAAATAATGCAATAAAGATAGGGATAAAATAGCATTTCCACATGAAATTCAAACTTGTTATATGACTTGGGGGCAAAGTATAATTTCAAATATCTCAAAGGTTATTCTGAAATATAAGAAACCTCATGATGGCAAAGTGTAATTTACCCTTAATTCTAGGCCCTAATTCTATTGTCATCAGTTTTGGAATTTTCTCAGAGTTCATCAGAAAAGAAATTTGCGTTTTTGCAAGAGACCATGGGGCCAACGAGTGTCTCCATTATGATAATGGTGAGAAAGATCCTCACAATACTAAAAACATAATTTTTCAATAAAAATTTTAAAAATAATTTTGCAATTTTATTTTATTTTATTTTTTCATGACTATAAAGACCTTTCTCACCCTTAAACTAATTGGAGGAATGTTCGACACTCATTTTCCACTAAGAAGGACTTAGTGGCATAGTGATGGNNTAACTTTCATAATAATACATCTTAATATTATTAATGATGATTAAGTCAATATGTATGTACATGACAGGGACTATAAATTAAATATAAGATAACTATAGTAGCACAACAATATAATAAAATTAACACTCTTTCCAGTTGGAATATGGAGATCCATAATACTCAACTTGTGCACAAAGATTGTAAGAAAATCACGACCAAAAGACTTGGTGAAGATGTCTGCATGCTAAGACTGAGTAGAAGTGTAGGTGGGAACGATAAGTCCATAACACAATTTGTCACGGACTAAATTACAATCGATCTCAATATTCTTAGTACATTCATGAAAAATCAGGTAGCGATCAATGTGTAAGGAGGACTGATTATCACAATAAAGGGGAATCGGCTGAGCGATACGAACACCAAGGTCACAAAGTAATACAGTCAACCAAACAAGCTTGTAAGTAGTAGTGGCCATATCACAATATTTGGCCTTGATAGAAGATCTAGAAACAACGTCTTGTATATTGGAAAGCCAAGAAATAGGACTAGAATCCAAATTGATGAAGAAACCAGTAGTTGAGCAGCGGGTGGTCGAACAACTAGCCCAATTAGAATCGATATAAGCGGTAAGGTGAAGATCACTCATCGCTGGAAAGAATAGACCATGACCAGGAGAGCCCTTAGTGTAGCTAAGAACTCAATAAACGGCCTACAGGTATACATCCGTCGGGGTCATCATGAACTGGCTAAATCGGTTCACAGCGAAGGCAATATCAGGCCGAAAGATGGTGAGGTAGATCAGCCGACCAATGAGACGACGATAGATGCTAGGGTCTGCTAAAGGAATACCATCACGAGGGTGAGCGCGGAAATTTTGCTCCATAGAAAAGTGGGCAGGAAGAACACTCAAATGGCCAGGACCATTAGATCTTAATGGCGGGGCTCAAAAGTAAGAAATAATATCGAGCTGCTTACTTTTAGCACATTAGGATCCCTGGTCCCATCTCCATAAAATCTTGCTAATTTTCCTTGGGGAATGGGGATATGGCATACATTGATTTCTTGGAAATAGGTAAAAAAAAAATATTTGGAAAAAAACAAAAAAAAATATTTATTACATTAAAGAAAAAAATAAAATCAAATACACATAATATACCCTTTGATTCTACATTAAAAAAGAATGACATAGAGGATCATAATTTTTTTATTCTCACTATTAGTGCCTTGCCATATAATAATTATTTGATGGATCATCCTCACATTGGTCTAATTCCTAGTGGAATATCTTTTTTTTTTTTAATTTATTTGATTTTTTCGAAGGGCCCGGAATGACCATAACGGCTACAATGGCCGATATGGTGTCGTAATGACTGATATAGTAGATGTAACGGTCATTACGGTTTTGAATTTTATTCTCACCACTGTAATAGTCTGTAACGGTATTGAATACTAGCGAAACCTTTACGCAATGGCATTATATAAAGTAATGACCGATATCCAAAACCATGGTATCAATTTTAAAATCAAAGATTTAATCTTTTGATAATCAAATCAAAGACTTAATAAATGAGTTGAACATATTAAATATGTACCTGAGCTAATGTTGTTGATAACTGGAAGCCCTTGGTCCGCCCCCAAAAGAGCACCTCCACCAACAAACACGCCCTAATTAATAAATGAACACCCCAATTAAATGCACACCATATTTGCCAATATGTGTGGGTGTGCGTGTATATATATATATATACACACATATATATATGTTACAACAATAATATTGCTTAGTAGTTGGAGAATAGATTCGTCCCAATGATTAAAGTTAGTTGAGAAGAAATCTCACTTGAGCTCTAGCCCTTTGTAATTCATGCTCAATCTGAGTAAGCCTGATCCTACTTGATTCCAATTGCTGAACATAAGCCTGTCACCAAAAACAATAATAATAATGCACCATAGAATATAATACATATGTTTTTTGGATTGAGATTTTATAAATATAAATACGTAAGATTTTTCTATATATTGACATTCAGAATATGGCATATATGATTTTTGTGGATCCATCATTTTTAAAAAATTTTACTGAGACCTACAAAAAATCCAATATGATATATTTTGAATAGTAATATATAAAAAAATCCTATATAAATTATGTATAAAATCTCCATCCATTTTCTTTTTCGAATTCGAAGATTAGTTAATGTGAAGCTTATTATCTTTGGACTGACCTTCTTCCTAAGCCTGCTTTTCCTAGCTGCCTCTCTATTCTGAGCAAGTCTCCTCAGTGTCTGCTCTCATTTGAACAGACATAAATTTGTTTCAACACAGTAACTAATTTATCTAGATAAGAAAAACCACTGCATGCAACAAAGAAATGTGTCTACACTCAAAATTCATAACTTGTCGCGATATCTCAACACTATATTATTTTGATACAACAATTTAGGCTGTCGCTAATTAAGTACTTTTCGTTACAAGAAATTTCTGGCTATCCCAAAAAGTTTGAGTTCACAAAATAATTTTTTGAGTAAATTTGTACACATTGATATCACAAATATAAATGTACAGGACTTTGTAAAAATGGCGGACACCTGCCATTTTAATTTTTCAATATTATTTCTCCATGGAAAAAAAAAACATAATGTATGTTACATAATTGTGGTTAATATATCATCACAATATTATATGTATACTTGTATATATGCACACAGAGAGAGAAAAGAGAATCAACCTTGGGATCAGGTGTCTTGGGTACTTCTTGATGCTCTTGATTACTTGATGTTGGTCCTTTGCGGTTCCCTTCACGCTGCAATCAACAATATATTATTAAAAAAAAACAATATCCTCTAATTTATATAACAACAAGCTTGCTCCTAATTTTTTTAATACTCAATGTAAGTCTGACCTTAATATAAAAACAAATCTGTTATTAAAATAAAAAAGGAGACACTGACCTTAATAGCTTTATTGGTATTAGGTGGTAATTCAGGACCGGAGTTGGCGATCTCAGTTTTGGAGTTGGATGGCTCCGCATCCGTTCTCTTCGATCCGGATGTTGCTGGTGAAACTAATCCCATACTTGCCTATACATATATTCACCAAAAACATTATCAAGTTAAAATAATAATCTTAAAACTTTATGCAACAATTGAGTTCTCAGGAAATATAAGTTTTATAAATTGCCTGTTCACCGAAACAAAGTAGATATCAAAATTCTGGTAGTTAAAATTCTTTGCAATTGAAAATCTCAACAAGAAATTAAATAAAAGTGAGAATAATAAGATAATTTACCTTGTTTGTTGGTGGATCTACATGCATAGGCTGAGAAGGAAAAATGTTCAGAGTTGCAGGCCTCATCCCAGAATTTGCTGCACATAATCATCATGAAAATTCTTAATTAGTATAAAGAAAATATATTTTTGATCTAAACAATAAATTTAAATAAGGTACTAATGCTAAAATAATGAATTACAAATTGGATTAGCTGGTACAGATTTTTAGCTGAAATTTACGATCTATACGAAATTTTTTGGGTGGAAAAGAAAGAAAAAGTGAAAATATATGTATGTATGTATGTATTTCTCTAGTCAACAAAAATTTCAGTACCACAAGTCATGCAATTGTAGCACTGTAAGCCAAGATAGCAAAAGTCTGAAAAAAGAAAAACGAATCCCAATTCGTACCCTTTTTAGGACAATCAGAAAACTAGCACGAAATTCATGACCATGTGGTGGTTAAAATGGAAAATTATTTCAAATTTCAAGTTTTCAAATAAAAAGAAATTATTTTTATTTCTTGAAAATTGCATTTATTTTCCTTTTGGGAAATTTTGGTCAAAAAAGGCGTACAAGGCAGATTTAATCCGCTGCCTCACAATCATTTCCTCCTGACCCCAAAATAATTGACCTTCTCCCAAAAAAATAAATGAAAAAAAAAAAAAACGTATTCATCAAAAAATATATACGGCTATAATATAGATAATTGATACAGTTTATATATATTAGAGACCGATGTACTCACGTCTTTGATCCTGTGAAGGGTCTTGGTCATCAAGATAGAGAAATAGGGCTTGATCCAGCTCCCCCAGATCATAGTTCCCACCATCTTTGCTTCTACCAACAAAAAACAAAATTGAAGCTTGAGGAATTGGGATAAATAAAATAAAAAATATATATCTGAAATGAAAAAAGGAGACACTAATTAATTAAACTGCTAAAGAAAAAAGTGATGAGATTAAGTTCGCTTGAATAGTGAATAAGTAAAATATAAAAAATCAAAAATCATATTAAAAGAATGAACAAATTTGTAAAAGAAAGAACTGATGAAAAAATAAATTAATAGTTGATGAATTAAAAATCCACGAGCACCAGAAATGAAGAAAATGAAAACACTAATTAATATTAAATTTACAAAAGAAAAAAGGGATGAAGAAATAAATATTACATGAAGTTGCCGGGAAGAGTGGATGACGAAGAAGACGATTGCATCATCCCATAAGAAATATGATGATGATGATGATGATTATTATTATTATTATTTTGCTGGAATTGATTTAAGCTACTATTATTATTATTATTATTAATATTCCCTTTATTTGCTGAGGACATGAAATTAGCTGATGATCCAACAAGCAGCTGATGATCCTTGCTCTTTTCTCCCCCTCCCATCTCATCAAACACCATTTTCATCATCTTTCTTGATCATCCTTCACTACAAATACATATACATACATATATAGAGAGAGAGAGGAGAGAGAGAGAGAGAGTCGGTTGTAATTGAAGAATTGAATGCTAAAGAGGCAAAGGATCTCTCTCTCTCTCTCTCCCATCTCTCTCTCTCTCTCTCTTTCTCTCTCCTGAAGTAGAGCTGCAGATAAGGCGGTCTTGAGGTATCCAGTTCACAAAAGACTATACTCTCTCTCTCTCTCTCTCTTAAAGTGTCCTTTTTTAGCTCCTCTCTCTAAAACGGTTCCACTCGGCAAACCAGG
The DNA here is from genome assembly GCA_001753735.1 of Embelia ribes. Classification (NCBI taxonomy): domain Eukaryota; kingdom Viridiplantae; phylum Streptophyta; class Magnoliopsida; order Ericales; family Primulaceae; genus Embelia; species Embelia ribes. The sequence goes on from MKEJ01000197.1 coordinate 14,789, forward strand.
TCTCGCTCGGAGAGAGAGAGAGAGAGAGAGAGGAGAAACCAGCCTTCCAAGTCTATGAAACCACTTTTTAAATGAATTACTGATCTGACTAGTTTATTCCTAATTTGAGGGGTAAGGACAATTATGCCCTTAATGGCAGTTTTAGGGCAACATTTTTTACAGTAATGTCTATATACATGTACTAGAACTTATTTGAGTTGAGTAAAAGTAAGTTCAAAGTAAAAATTCTATAATAAATTGGTATACATACATACATACATATATATATATATGTATATATCAAAAGTGAAATATGTTAGAGCTTAAGTGATTATAAATTAGGGCATAAATTAGTTCACTTTTCACTTCTTCCATTTTCCCCACTTTCAATAAAGAAAAAAAATACACAAAATCTTTGACCAAATAACATTTATTTGTAAGTAAAAATAATATACAAGTTAACCTAAATAAAGTACGATGCAATTCCTTAATCAAATTTTTATTGCCAGTAAATTTCCTCGAACAAAAACTATCCTTCCGTTTTCCTATTTTCTTAGACTTTCATTTTCGTGGCTTCATATAAACATTTTGTATTTCATTGTTGAAATGACATTTAGTAATTAGTACCTTTTTATATGCCTTATTTTTATTTTATCTATAAACATTTACATTAATAGCAATTTCATTTGTTATGATATACATGCAATATGATTCAAACAACTTGGAGTAGTTAGTCCTTGATATAATGTAGTTTTCTCAAAGAGTAATGTTGCACTCACCTACAAATTTTATCCAATCCTCTTACCCGCTAATGTGGCTAGGAGAATCTTTGAATGAAATTGGTTTTTGATGCATTACATTAATTATTGGAACTAAAATTCTCTTTCTGTATTAGTGGATAAGGGAATCGGGTAAAGGTTATGGGTGGGTGTAATATTACTCTTTCTAAATTTATTTCTAATAAAATATTTTTATATACGATAATCCCGAGGGCCCTTACCAAATAAAACCAAAGAATACTAGCACTGTAGCTAGTTTGTCGACTGTCGTATTCATTTATTGTGAAACAAACTTAATCAGCCTTTAGCGAAAAGATTCTGAGTTTGTTCATGTCACACCCCAGATTCCATGGAACCCGAGAACTTGAGTGTTGTAATAAATGCCCGTATCAAAATATACAATAATACACTGCTCAGCTATCCACAAGTTCTCTAAACTTGCCTCACGATCAAATGCAATAGTTAACACATAATGTTTATACATCAAAATATAGGTTTGACAACTTTACAAGACCTTGTATTACAATTTGACTAGAAAACTTAGGCTCGAACAACAAAATTCACGAATATTAATTTTACTGATCTCAAAGAAGAGATGTATAAACTTGGATTGCTTTAAATGCGTACAATATAGAAAAATTTATCAATATATGTACCCCTTTTTAACTCCTACAAGGAGTTACCTATGAATAGGCATGCTGAAATTTTCTTTGGGCGCTATGGGTGCCTTTTTCTAGAGTTGCACAATTGACAAGGTAAATAGGATTAGTCTTTGAAAGTATCCGATAAATAAACTAAGTATCGATAAATAAATCCAGTATATTTGGAAGTGTCAACTCACTTAATTATCATCTAATAACTATTCTGAATAAACCACAATTAAGTTGACTAATTTAATTTAAAACCACATGATAATCCATAGTTAACATAAGCCAAGTATGGCTTTAAGTTTACGGGACTATCAGAGAATCCCCAATGAATATAGGATCATCACAAAATCCTGAAGTATATGGGACTGTCACAAAATTCCTAATGAATATAGAACCGTCGCAAAATCCAAAGAAAGTATAGGACCATCATAGAATCTCATTAGAGTAAGGTACCGTCACTTAATTCAAAAAATTATAGGATTGTCATAGAATCCCATGGGAGTAAGGGATCGTCACAAAGTCCCTAAAGAGTAAGGGATTACACACACTCCTTATAAAGATGGGAACATCACAGAATCCCAAAGAAGGAAGAAACAATCACAGAATCCCGAAAATAGAAAGTGGATCAAAACTATCAAACACTCATATACTTCTCTCACATGTACTCACATCTCGCTACATAATGCTAGTATGCAATAAAGGTATCCAAGTATCGGAATATCATACTCGTATGTTTTACTTTACTCAATAATAAATTCTCATTTTCTCCAATCAATACAAAGGATATACTACTCGCGTATTTCTCTATCCACTTATTATATGACTCTCAGCTAATACAGCAAATGTACCCCACAACGATTAACAACAAAAATCAAAATATACTCATACATACTACACAAATTAATTCCTTAGGCCATCATATTATCATTGAACATTGTCACCCTTCCTAAATGGCATCTTATACAAATCATATTATTTATTTCTTAAAACATAAATCCATTCTTATCTGTAATTCTAATGACTTTCTCAAAATATGGCACGTAAGATTATTCCTTAATTTCTTTATTTCCCCAACAAACAAAACACCTATTTTCACAAATTTAATACTTATTCTCCTTTATTCTAGATTTTCTATAAATCACAATTTCCCATATATCTAATATATCCATACTTGTAGCTATTTCTAAAAATTCTCCATATTAGCAAAATTAATGTTTCCTTATCACTGTCATATTCATTAATACCTATAGTTCTCCTCACACCCATTGCATGCAAATACTCCACACGTTAATTTTAACCTTAATTTGCGTATCTAAATTTCTATATATATCGAGTCCCAAACTACTTAACATGATACCAGACAATACAATCATATAAATATTTAATTAAATTTTGCATCGTTTACACCTTAACATAATATATATTAACTTAGCACAAAAATATGAAATTTATGTTATATTTACTATATACATATAGCATGCAAGGCTTATCGAGAGGCCTACTACTTACAACTAACCCGTACCTCTATTATTTTGAGCAAAAAAATGCTGGAAAATAGATGAAAAAATATGGCGACTTAGCTTCCCTCTTTGGAAAATTATCGAAAATTCATCAAAATGCTTTTTCCCTACATAAAAGGACCACAAATAAGCTAAATTTTGACTTATATAACTAAATTAGTGAGGGAAATGGAAAATCACAAATTTTTTAGGGATGAAACAGAGCTATACCTAGAAGGGAATGAACTTGCGTAACGGTAGAGCCGTATACGAGCAAAAAATGTATATATATCAAGCAGAAATGGACATGTGGCAGTTTATAAAACTGTCCACCGCAACACGTATCTACCGACAGATTTGAAAAATCTTCGATAGATTTGGCATTATCGACAGTCTATTCATGACTGTCGACATGCTGAAACAAGGCATGACAATACATTATCACGAAGGTTCACTTGTAGCAGTAATTAATTCATTTCCGGCTCTAATGGCAACTGATTATCAATTATAACAGTGTCACACTTTTGTTTGGTTTCGTATGAAACTAATCAAATAAGTCAACCGCAACCGCAAGACATCAGCTTGTTTATAAATAAATTTAACATCTTACCAATTTAGAGTCTTCCACAATCGGTCTCTAAATTGTAACTCAACCCTCCTTCCCAAATCATGATTAAATAGAGAAAGCAGTTATAATTCTTTATCGGACCTTTAAAATGTTCAATACTACAAAACGTTGTAGGATAACTATTATTTTTATGATCATATGCATACACACATATGTTCATATTATCTCTGTTTTGTATGTTTTATAACAGTATGTCTTATATCAAACAGCAAAAACAACTATTTACCAACGGTAAATCCAGACTATTTGCCAAAGTATATACTGAAAACCTGAGTTCCTTTCAAGAACCCTAGCTACTTGGGGAAATCAATATCCCCTTAAACCTTTTAATAATCTGTTCCCACGGCAATGTCAATGGGTATTATAATCTGATAAATGCTTTCAAACATTGTTTGAAAATAATCAAACACATATAATTAATGCAACAGTCATATCATTGATTACGTTTGAGTCTGCACGTTTATAAACTCAACTAACCAAATAAGTATATTTGAAGATGAGAATTTCCAAAAAAAAAAAATATTTGAAGATAAGTACATTGAGCAGTTAATAATACCTTTCACATATAAGAGAGAAAGAGTCCACGACTCCTTAATAATTCCTATTTTTCTTTCTTTTTTTTTTTGGAAATTAAAATAGATACATCTCGACTAATCTTAAATAAATTAATTTAATCAGTAAAACTAAAAATTTAGCTCAAATAACTCTTCTAGCAAAATTAAGATGATGATACATAAATTCTAAACTAAGGATCCCTATATTTGGATCAAATTTTGGGAAAAGATGAATTAGTCCGCAATTTTTTTTATTTATATAAAACGACATATATGATTTCTTTCATAAATTTTCAAAGCGTTAAAATTTTGGGTTGATCAAAGTAGGCAAAGATAACAAACTCCTAATTAAGTAAACCACTGACATAATTTTTATGATTTCGGATAATTTTACGTCCATAAAAATAATAATTACATTATTTTGCAAAACATAGGGACTATCATTTTGTAATTGAAACCATAATGACCAAATATAATTTTTTTTTCTTTTGAAGCTATAGGGACTAATGCTATAATTGATCATACTTTTAGTTATGAATAGTTGACTTTGCTTTTGCATAGAATTTTAGGCATAGTAAAATAGCAGCATTACTTTGCATTATTTCCCTAGAGATTACCACATCTACTCCTACGAATTAAATATCTTATTTCGTCTTTAACTGTTATTGGGTTAATGATGATAATATGCTTTATTTTTAAAATTTTAAAACAAAAATTGGACCATCAATTTTAGACATTCAAAATTACGAAAGTGGATTATTATTTATAGAAGGTGAGGATAATATTTCTATCTATCTATCAATATATGTATATATTTTATTATCTATTATTATAACTGGACCCCGTGAAACTTATTAGCTACGGTCCGCCGAATAATAATAGGGAAAAAATTGAATAGTAGACATGGCTAACAATAACAATACAAAAGCACTTCCTCTCATTTCTTTTTTCGTATAAATTATAGAAACAAAAACTATTTTTGCTCTCTTTTTTGCTATATTCCTAATTAATGCTAACATTTTGTACTATTAAATAACTATAATAAATAAGAGTATTTTAGTAAAATAATTTTTTAATTACTATTTTAAAATATACATTGGACCGAATTAGAAAAAATAGAAATTTATTAAAATGAAAAGGACGGAGTATTAAATATTAGTCTTTTAAAAGAATGTTAGTTATCAATAATTCCAGATAAGAAGTGGTAGGTCAAATTGAATATCAGCTATGCACATTACCTTCCCTTAATTGACTGGCAGATATGTATAAATCAATAATGATATATTATAATATTGCCCACTCGGGCTGCACAAGTGTCCATTTTGCATTTGAGGTTTTGTATTTTTTGGTTGCACGTAATTATGGCCCCACATCCAACCTTAACAAGAAAGGAAAACACTAATCTTAACATCAAAGAAAACATGAATTGGTCGTGCTAAGTTGGTTGAAAATTCACTTTAAATCTAACGAGAAAAATTATAATTGTTAGCTATCTTTTTTTTATATTATGCAAAATATTGTATTGTTTGTAATCCTTTTTTGTATAGTGAAAAAAGTACCAATTTTTGCTCTGTAAACTATACCCAACTCAGAAGTATTGATGAGTCGAATCACATAGATATTAGTATTCATTTTATTTTCTGCATTTA